>CAJHZI010000532.1:0-260000 GCA_905160935.1 Enchytraeus crypticus | reverse complement strand
ATCAAAAGTTCGTCACTGATATCCAACGTACAAGTGACTGAGAGGTAGCTCAAAGAAGACCCTCGCTTATAGATCACTTTAAATATGACTGTTGCGTTCAAATTACTCCGTTAAACCCCATTTCTCTAAAATTGACGAAACTCAAACTCTGTTTGAAATGCGTTCAATCAATAGATCTTATGAGGATATATTGTAGTTATTTTATCAACGAAAAATAAAAATGAGCATTTCGTAATTTTTCTGAATTTTCTTTTGATTTAAAACCCTCGTCCTTTCCTATGCACTTATGTTATCTTACGTTTTCCTATGTTTTCTTATGTTCTTTCTTTTTCTTATGAATATAAACTAATGTCTACATTCTCCAGTTCTTCTATTAAAATAAATATTTTTGCTGGGTATCTTTCTGGGAATTGTCTGAAAATTTAACTGAATTTTCGTTTAATTTAAAACCATATTCCTTTTCTTATGTACTTATGTTTTCTTACGTTTTCTTATGTTTTCTTACGTTTTCTTATGTTTTCTTATGCTCTTTCATTATCTATGAATATTGTATTACAATAAATCTTATATAAAATATGTCAGATTACGGCTGGGTGTACATTCGGCAGGAGACTGGTACCAGTATGACTCCACCACGAAGACTTACTTCCACAACACCCAGCTCAGGATAGACTGCAGACGGTTCGTTAGAAAACATTATTCTTTTATTAATCTAATAGGATATAATTCAGTAGTAATAGTATGTTAAATTTTTGCTGGCACTATTCTTTATCAAATGTCAAATGCGTTTGGACTATGTTTACAATCTCGTATGGTAAATTTTAACCTCTTACTTATTTTTATTCAACGAAATTTCAGCGAATAAGATCGTTATCATGTGTAAAACATGTGTAATCTTCTTTTTAGTTGCTGTTACTGGCAGATCCATTGGTATATAACGCCTCCACTCTTCTCTGTTTTCCGCTTTCCTCTACATGTCCACATATGCGTGGATCTTTAAATCATCTAACCTAACTAATCTCCGCCTGCATGTCTTCTATTTCCTTTCATTAATTTTATCTTATACACTACTTTACATGTGTAATATAAAATATAATTTTTTTATCATACAGAATATATATATATATATATATATATATACATGTATATAATATATATATATATACATATATATATTATATATATATATATATATATATATATATATATATATATATATCATATATAATATATATATATATACATATATAATATATATATATATATATATATATATATATATATATACATATATATATATATATATATATATATATATATATATATGCAGGGGTGGATCCAGAAATTTTTTAAGGGGGGGGCCCGAAAAATTTTTTTGAGAGTGCACACATTTTTTGCCTTCTTCGGGACATGTGACACAACCAGACAAATTGTTGTAGGGGGGCTCAAAATTAGTTCACTACTTCGTTCGGCTCATAGAGTGAGTGTATCCCCATAGTTTACCCCCCCCCCCCCGCTCATACCCGTACTAAAGTCAGGAGAAAACCTAAAATCCTACATTTGTTTTGGAAAAAGTTGGTTAATTTTTGCACCTCTGAAGAAACTCTGCAGATCTCGAAAAAATTGCGAAAGTGACCTATTTCTGGTGGTGGGGGGCCTTAAGCACCTCCCAGCCAAGGCTCTTTTGCACCACTGCTACGGGACAGAGTTCACATTTTTTACTTATACCCTTTTTCCTCTAATGCAAATGTTCAAGTGAAAATTGAGAGCTAGTGAAACAGTCAACATTTCGGGCCCCCTTCCACTATACAGGGTTCCTAGTATGTCCTAGAAAAAAAATCGAGCTATTGGAACTGAGTTCCCTCTCGTACCCCACCCCGGGCCTCCCCCGTAATACTGCCATTACTAACATATTTATCGCAAATGCCATAGAAACAATGAAAATATAGTTTAATTTCTTTTATCGGCGGACCTAAAGGGGGGCCCGGGCCCCCTGCCCCCCTGGATCCGCCACTGTATATATAATTGTGGAATGAAGGAAGGTTTCCACGGCTTCGGGGAAAAGAAAGTAGAAAAGAAAGATGAAGGCTGTTATCGAGCAACCACTGGGTTTGGATAAACCGCTTCCAGAAAATAAGTATTTCAAAGTATCTTAAATTAACTTCGTAGAGTCCAAGACACACAGTCACACTACGTACATCGGGACATCACCGTAGTTTTACAGTCGAAGAGAAAGTGACTTAAAAGAGTAAGAGACTTCAAGTGAGCACTGGAACAAGGAAGCAGGTCCTTATGTAGGGTAAAGAGGATTGAGTGATACAAAGAGAGAGATAAAGAGATAGAACTCAAAGAGATACACTTAGAAGTAAAGAAACAGATGCACGAGGTATGAGAAATTAAAAATAATGAGGAAGAAAGACAGCACAATGCTCAACATTCAAACACGTAATAGAGAGAGAGAGAGAGAGAGAGAGAGAGAGAGAGAGAGAGAGAGAGAGAGAGAGAATCGATGAATGTCATAACAACCTAATCAACTAATTAAAGAACAGGAAGTAAGGCCAAGTGAAGAGATATCGTGTGAACGATACGATTTCACCACTACATGTATATATATGTATATATATATATATATATATATATATATATATATATATATATACAGTATATACATACATACAGTATATATATATATATATATATATAGATATATATATATATATATATAGTATATATATTATATATTTTAATAATAATAAAGCTTTAACGTCCGTTTCCTCATACAAGGATGATGTCAGGGACGTCATAGTTTATATATAGATATATATATATATATATATATATATATATATATATATATATATATATATATATATATATATATAGAATGGTCCAGAATAAATGAAACTACTTGAGAGCTAACAACTTTGACAATTTGTATTAAAACGTCTAAATTTATGCATTAAATTAAAGGCAATTCTCTTTTCCATTGATTTACTAAATATCTAAGAGAAACTAATACAAATGTTGAGAAATTGTCATTAGTCGCCGATATGTAATTTTCATGTCATTCATGTCATATGATCGCCTGTAAATCTGCCAGAGTTTATTGAACCGTAGAACTGGCCAGCTAACAGCCCCCCTCCCCTGATTTGAAACCGATTTACTAATCGATCGTTTAATATTGTCTTCAGCAATTACTCTATCGTGAACCAATTCACGACATTGAACATTTGAAACGAGTCATTTTCCTCCGTTGGGCTGAATTCAGTCTGACACTGGTGGACTCAACAATTGATCAGTGGTCACAGCGGGTGAATGCAGGTTGTCGAGCATTGGTGGACAATAATTACAATAATTCTCAATTCATTTAGTGCATTGATAGAAACTGCAATGCGCTTTTTGAAATAGTTTGGGCCTAATGCATGATCTTGAATTCTTGATTATTAGATATTGAGTGTTCACGTAATTTAATTGAAAATGAAATATCGGCGACTAATCTTAATTTCTCAAACATTTATAATAGTATCTCTTAGATATTCAGCATGTAAATAGAAAAGAGAATTGCCTTGAAATTAATGTATTAAATAAGACGATTGGCTAAAAATTGCCAAAGTTATTAGCCTTCAAATTAGTTTCATTTATTATGGACCATCCTATACATGTATAGATAATATTTATATACATGTATAATGCATTTATAACATATATTATTACATTAGGCCTATATGTATCTATTATATATACATACTTGTAACATCTAACACGTAAACTGAGACATCGAGAAGTGCTGAGGGTTTTTGTATTGTAGATTTGAGTGGAGGAGAGATCGCTGGGATAGTGATAGGATCTGTCTGTGCTGCTCTGTTGCTCGGTGGACTTGTGTTCTTCACCTGCAGACATTGCAAGAACAACAGACCAAATAAGGTAAGAGGAGCTGACTGATCGCATTACATGCATGTCAGCTGAATGCTTACACTGAATAAGACTAAATTGTTATAGTAAAGTGATCTGTAATTTTTGCTATATAGACTAGCACGTCTACTGACGGGCCTAATTATTAATATATTTGCAAAATAACAAACTTTTTAAGCTAAGGCCAAGCTAAAGCCTAGTTTAACGTCAGTTTCCTGCTCGATGCTCGATCTGTGACTGGGAGAGCACCGCAGTGAACCCATTCACTGCCAGTACCTCTTCCGTTCTAGTCGTTGGTATCGTCTACACCAGAGAAGACTAATGCACACTCATAGCAGTGATAGTTCAGATCCATGCCAGATAATATCAGCACAAGCCTGAGTAACTTCTATTTATCTATTATATTTTAAGCTCAGTGGGATGGTTCATCCATTTTAAATATCATTTAAATGCACTCCCTTCGTGGTTAAGATTTTATCATTAGAATATCGTAAAATGACTGTTATGAAACATTATCTTGGACTATTGGGAGTATTGGTATCTAGATATTATTGAACTTTCTATTTCCTTTTTGTTCCATGTATGTTTGTACGTTTTCTGCGGTATGACAGATTTTCAAGTAATATATATATATACACACAAAGTATATATATATATATATATATATACATGTTTATATACATGTATATATATATATATATACATGTTTATATATATATATATACACATGTATATATATATATATATATACATGTATATATATATATATATATATATATATATATATATATATATATATATATATATATATATATATATATATATATAGAAGTTTTGTGTGTGAATTCAATTTGGTGAATGCTCGAGCAATATTTTGAATTGGATTTGGAAAGTAAATAATTCTATTCCACTATACTGTCTCTACCAGATCTCCGCAAGTATACTACATTGTATTCTAAAAGTAGATGGCACGTGTAGTGCACGTGACTAATTATGACTGTGGGCAGTAACATGCATCTTAGATCTTAAAATGTAGTGAAGACTAGAAAAGAAGGTTCTGAACTAGAGAGCAGTTTCTGTAGGCCTGTCATACGGATATTGACTGTGCAAAAAGATTGAGCCAAGATTCGAGCCAGTGATTTCTTCTTGGGGAAAATTATAAGTAAAATAGATTTCATCTAAGTGGTAGGCCTACTATCTGATAATGATAAGTAGGCCTAAGATAGATTTCATCAAAGTGGTACAAACTGATACAGAAAAATTAAAAGTAAGATAGATTTCATCAAAGTGGTACTGACTGGCATGTATTACTTGTGTTACATAGAAGCAGAGAGCTACAACATCAGCAGCAGCAGTCACGAGGCCCACGACCTCACCTACACCACACAGATTCGAGTTCAATGACTTGTACGATGGGAAGACGACTGGAGGAACTGCCGAGGCCCCACCAGCCTACAGCAACGCCGTGGTGGAGGACGAGGAGAAGATACCAGTGAACTAAGAACAGGAACAAGACCATCGCTCAGAGCAGAGGAAGCTGATTCGTGGAGATCTGCTGCTGATCAGAGAAATCAATTCTAAGAAACATAAAGACTAAATACTTTTAATATTTCATAAGAATAATCAGAAAAGGCTGATTATTTGCTGAAATGACTGTTTATTAGCAGTAAAGAAATAATAATATAGTAATAATAATAATAATAATAATAATCACCATCATAATAATAATAATAATCATAAAAATAGTAGACTAATGATAATAATAATAATAATAATAAAAATAATAATATTTCCTGCAAAGAACAATTAGGTTTTATTTTTTATTTTATTTTATTTTTAAACATTAACAATTCAAAAGACAGAGAAACACAAGATGAGAAGCATAGAGATATGCAAACTATCCACTGCAGATTATAAGCAATCGCCATAGGAATTTTGCTTAGGAATATAATTTTTTTAAATTTTATATCTATGCCAAATATTTTAGGATTTAAATATAATTTCAGATTGAAAAATAAATATTACATGAGAGAATCTTTTGAAGTAATTTCGACCGCAAAAGGTAATTAAAAACCAACATGTAGATCCAGTGGCGGATCCAGGGGGGTCCAGGGGGCCTGCCCCCCCCCCCCTTAGGCCAGGCGATAAATTTTTTTTTGCCAAGTTCACCCTTTTGTAATTACAGAAAAATAATTGAATGTACGCGACAGGCCCATATTGTACATGCATCCATACTTTTATTGAAGCCACCTTGCATGATTCAGTTGTTAAACATTAACATCTTATAAAGTCAAACTTCGGGCATTCGTAAATAAACAAAATTTTAAAACACGTTTTAAAGTGGTATGGAAAGCTAGATTAACTTAATTAGATCAATAGAGATACGTAGGCCTACATGATGCTATGCATGACATTATCTAATCAAATTGCTAATGCAAACAGGTACAATCTTTAAGCATAACAAGCTAACAATATAATATAAAACAATTAAGTGACTAAACACATCCATAAATATAAAGTCAGACTCTCACTCTTAGTATACAAACTGTAGGTCAATATTCAATACTCAATAGAACTCTAGTGTTACATGATTTAAAATGATTTAATGCAGACTAAGAATGATGTTGAAATCATGAGGCCTATATCTATAAAACTACCAAAATCTAACTGCCATGTTACTATATTAGGCCTAGTACAACAATACTGAGTCTTACAAACAAGTGAGCAGGGGCGGCGGCGTGGTTTTGAAAGTGGGGGCAAATTAATTAAAATCACTCTCGAAAACCAGTGGAGCCAGTGGACGTGTCGGTAAGATATTCGACCGCGGATCAGTATGTGCGGGGTTCAAAATTCGCATAAATAGGGCATGGTATGGGTGTTGAGTGTATTTGTTTAGAAAAACAAATTAGATAATTATTCGGGTTTTCAATGTTATATTTGACACTGTAATAAATGAAAATTCCTACTTGAGAATTTGAAGAGTGTCCAAATGTTTAAATCATCCAGAGTCCAAAGTCTCGGTCATCGTCTCATGACGCCCATACGACTAAAATTAGGGGGGCGAAATTTTTTAACTGTTTGAGCATCGAGGTTTTCCCGACCCACCTATAGTACACTAGTCATGACTAATGGAGGAGCACTGACAATCATAAATACAGCTTGAATGTCTTTGAATGTCTTGATAGCGTAGTGGTAACGTCATGAAGTTTTAATTGACAAATCCTGAGGTGAATTGAACACTCGTGGGTTCGAATCCCAGCCGCGCTGATCTGAGAGTAAAATCTCGGACATTCATTGGACTGCATGGTTATACGGAAAATGGTCTAAATTGCCTAAAGGTTTAAACGTGTGGTATTAAAAGTGATAGCTGTCAACATAGTAGATCATTTCACTATAATGCGTGTTTACCTTTTTTAGGCATCAGAGTCATGCCCCCCCCGGTGTCGCCCCTCATGCAAATAAGATAAGTATGTAAAATAGTATTAAGCATTAAGCATTAGTAAACATAACAATATAACAAAACACCGAACAATTTAACATGTTTAGAGACTTCTACAATCTTATTACATTAGAGTAATCTGCACTTTCATAGAAGATTTCAATTTAATTTAATTAATACAATTGCTATAATCATATATTAGCCTATTGTACAGTGGGTTATCATTATCATCACTCGTTTAATTCAGACAACAGTCCATAAGACGTTGCACGATACAATGACAGAAATAAGAGAAAAAGACAGAGAATTACGTAATCCACATGCAAAGATAAAAGAGCTAAACATAAAACAATGATCAGCTTAGACAGAACCTTGACATGGAGGAAATAAGAGCATTACGAGACTCTTTGATATTTGTACGATTTTTACGTTTTCAAACTAAACCGAGAGTTACATAACACTGTGTCAAATACCGGCAACCCAGTAGATAAAAATATTTCAGTGACACTACTACATTTTGGGAATTATACAGTGGTAAAAGTTATTGCAGTCTTAGTAGGTATATCTTAATTGGTCTTGAAAAATCAAGACAGTTTTTTTTCAAGACTAAGACCAAGACAGTAGAATGCTGTCTCGAGATTGTCTTGATACAAGTACGTATACATCTTGTCTCGTCCCATCACTGCCACAAAGTGATGCTATCTCCGCATTGCATGCTCCATTTCATAAAGAATAAACTAATGCTCTCCTTACAATTTCAAATTTTATTTTGGCAATGGGAGAAGATATCATTTTACAAGATGGTGGCGCCTTCCTGCGGACTTGCGTAAAACTTTCAACTTTTGTGGACATTATGCTTCTGGAGTTTATGATTTACGCAGTTGTTTGGTATAATTTATGTAAAGGTTAAACTAATGACATTCAAATCATTATATCCTGACACTTCACTAATCATAGAAGCAAGCATTATTTTAACATACGTTTTGTCTTTCTCGAAGGTAGTCATTTAGTATAATTTGAATAGTAATCATAGAACATAGTTTCAGCACATTTTACAAATGAACTGATGCATCTAAAGCAGAAAGCATAATACAGTTTTAAAAGAAAACAATGTCTAGATTTATTAGCATATTGATGAAATTGTCTCACTCGGCCTTGACTTTCATTAGCTTTGTTTACATTGCATATTAGAGACGGTTTAGAGAAATATCAATATTATCAATCAATCAAGCAGGTTAATACATAGTTCATTGAAATTAACATTTATTACTATTGTTAATTGTATTGTATTTAGTTAATTGTACTTTTTTCATTAACTACTTTTTTTCTTTATAGCATTCTGCGACTATCAAATCTTTTTAATGAATTTTAAAAATGTATGATTAGTGAAGTCAGTGACGGCAAAAAAGTAAACACGCATTATTATAGTGAAATGATCAACTGTGTTATTATCTGTCACTTTTTAATACCACATGTTTAAATCGTTAGGCTATAGTCCATTTTCCGTGTAACCAGTCCAGTGAATGGCCGAGATTTTACTCTCCGATCAGCGCGGTTGGGATTCGAACCCACGAGGTTCAATTAACCTTAGAATCTCTCATTTAAAGCATCATGACTTCACCCCTACGCTATTAAGACATTTTAAGGCAAGTAGTGCTTGCTCTTCAAAAAGTATACAAAAGCATTTTACAAAATACTACTTTATTTTCAAAATAGAAAATAGTATTATGTTTTAGTGTTTTAAAAATATTTGTACAATTATTTTGTTTTACTGTTTTTTAATTCTTATAAGAATTAAAGAAAATTAAAGAAGTATTTTGAACAAATTCAAAACATTTTTCAAAATACGTTTGGCTGGAGCCAGCAATGGCTGAAGCTAGTGGCAAAGTCGGTAAGATACTCGACCGCGGATCAGTAGGTGCGGGTTCAAATCCTGGGCTTGCCCGTCACTGACATCGCTTTCGGGTGAGGAAACTGACTTTAACCTTAGCTTTTAGCTTTACTTTCTAAAAATGCCTCTTGAGTACTTTTGATAGAAATTCTATTCGCATGAAATTCTTAATTTGTACTCAGTCTGAATTTGTATTCAGAATTTGTATTCAGTCAGAAGTTTCTATAGGTATAATTGTTAGGATTTGCATTATTAATTTAAACTTTGTTTGCAGGACTCATAAACATATATTATATTAATATGCTTACAAATGTGATTTCATGAAATTTCAGCTATTTAAGTTTACTAAATTGATTGCCCACTGCAATCCTTATAGTTTATATCTTTCTGGATATCTGCTAATTTAGCACTCAATCTATCTAAGACTGAGTTTGTGCTGAAGGTGCATCTCTACAACTGTTAAAACTGAACAAAGTATCCCTTACTCTCTTTTCTCAAATAACAGATACACCAGCTTCTTCTTTGAAGAATCTTGGTGTAGTCCTCGACCAACACCTTACATTCCATGAATAGAACACCAAAATGTCACAGACTTATTTCATCCACTTTCATGATCTTCATCGCATACGAACATCTTTCTTTTTGGGACTGCTGCTACAATTGGTGCTGCTTTCGTGCAATCCCAGCTGGATTACTGTAAATCCCTTTTTTTTGTCTTTCCAGCTATGAGATTGATAAATTGCAGTTTATTCTGAATTTTCTTGCTTGTGCTGTCTTTCTGCATTATTTCGTCTGCAGAGCAAGTATCTGCCCTTGTTCTCGACCCCTCTAATGCTTTTCAACATCATTAACCACAATGATTAACCTAATCATTTAATGTACTCCTTTCTAGACTTAATTCTTGAGTCGGTATTTCTATATCGGTAACAAGGCTCATGATCTACTTTCGTCATACCTCTCGCAGCGTATCCAATCTGTAATTAGTGATAACACACTCTGTTACACTATATGCTACATGCTACACTTCGAGTGACGAAACTGATCTTAACATTAGCTTTACCAACTTACTGATATTTCATTTATTATATTATGTTATAGGTTCAGGTTGCTACTGAAGACCACACATAAAGCATGGCGTCTGACCAGCTGACTGATATATGGTTTATTTATTATGTTATTGGTTCAGGTTGCTAAAGACCACACATAAAGCATGGCATCTGATCAACTGACTGATATAGGTCTGGAGAGCATTAGACTGATTGATGCCAAACCTCGTGCAATTCCTACTGAACATGAAGTTGAAAAAGATCTTGTATGTACTTCTATTGTTATATTTTAACCTAGTACTATGATATAATCTCTACTATTATTGCCTGTTGGTATGCTTAATAATATAAATTATTTACACTGGTGAACTTACTATTTACGTAGGGACCTGCGGTACTTTGTGATGCTTCATCATTTGCTGTTCTGTACGTGAACTGCATAAAGATTCTTCAAGTATCTAACTACCCTATACTCTGGTACTAGATCCAAGGCAAATAGTCATGCCTATGGGTCAGAATTCTCTTGTGCGAGCAATTTTTTTAGTTCCAAGTACTCACATGTTGCACCTATTTTAAAGTCTTTGAACTGGCTAAAGAAGATCAATCAGTCAATAAGAGTTTAACGTCTGGTTCCTCGCCATAAGGCAATGTCAGGGACGTCAAGATTAAAGAGCGTATCATTTACAAAACAGCTTCGTTAACCTATAAGTCCATCACTGGGACAAACTTTTACGTCTCACTTGATTAAAATGATGCAGCCTGCTATTACTAGGGTCTTCTAAATAAATAACTCTTGTGAGACCTAGCTTACCTTCATGGTCCAAGCTTTCTAATCATTCTTTCCAGCATGCTGCAATGCAGATCTAGCATTCTCTTCCATCCAATCTTCGGATATCTTCATTTGAATCACATCGGCATTTGCTTTCCTATGAGCAATTCCATAGGCAGTTGAAGACCTCTCTTTTCCATCTCTCTTCCATCCAGTGTCCATGAGTTGCGACCAGCGCCTAAACCTCCTTTTCTTTAATTTCCTTTTTCTTTGGACTGTTTTTCTGGATTTTGGAATTTGCACCGTTTTTTGGGCCTTCTTTTTGCTCCTCGGCTTGATTTTGTCTCAACAGTGTTCGATGTTGTCATTGATGACTGGAGCATTCTGTTGTTATTATTGTTGTTATTATTATTATTATTATGGTCAGCTTGTTTTTTAATGATTAGCACTACTAGCACCTAACAGACTAACTCAGATGATATACTCATCAGCTACCAGCTAGGAGTTGAATATTGTTATAGAGAATATTATGTGTGCTAGAGTTCTGCATTGTATATTATAGCAGTATGTGAATTATGTATGCGCTAAAGTTCAATATTGTTTCATTGTTTAAATATGTATACAAGAGTTGAAAATGGATAAAAATTTCGTTTCAATAATATATATATATATATGATATGTTTAGATATTGATAAAATCTGCAAATATAATGTGTAAGAGTTGGATGTTTGATGCAGCTTGTGATTGTTGTAGTGTAGAAACTAGCTTTTGATCCAACATGCTTGGTGCTATTTATTTTATTTTAATTTCTTAGCTTAGTCTAAGCATAATGGCCCCAACAACATACATACATTTACATACATTTACATTAAATAATTTGCTGTATAAAAATACAATTAAAAGAAAGATATAACTGAGAAATAGTCCAAGACAAATTAGTCAGCACTATGCTCCCTAAAACACTCAATGCTTGGCAGATCCCTGTTCAGCAAAGCTATTGTAAGACAACTGAGGTTTCAGAAAATAACAACTACTGTAAGATATTTAATTTACTGTAACAGGACTGTAAATAATCCTCTGAACTTTATAAACCTGATGACCATAATGCAATTTCACAGAAGCACACACAATAAAGTTAATTTTTAAAATTAATTTTTAAAAAACAATATTTAAATTTACTACTCTAGACATTTGTATAAATAAACATGTTACTTATTTCTCGTTGAATGTCTTGATAATCATGCCCATTATTTTACGTTTTAGTATAAAATATAGATATAATAAATAAAAATCATAGCAATATATATAGAAATATATGATTATTAAATGTATATAAATTGTATTGGCACAACATGTTAATGTACTGTATGTGTAGGAGTTAGATATGGACACAACATATGGACCAATGAGGGTGGTGCTACACGGTGATGTCAGGCGTCCTGCTATACTTACATATCATGATATTGGACTGAACAGTATGTATATAGTAGAGCTGTTTAATATTGTAGTTATTGGGATATTGTAGTTCATAATTAATTACATTTCTCAATTATGCTAAAACATTGTAGGATGTAAATGCTAAGCTGATGGTGTCCTGCTCGTTATGTTATTTTTAAAATGTAGTGGTTTGAAATAATGAAATGTATAAGTTTATATGTTTACTATTGTGTTTAACAGATTGATGTGTTGAGAGATTGATGATTGAATTGACTCCTAGCTAAGTCAAATTCAGACAGTTTGTCAAACATCATTAGCAGAGTGACTAATGAAGTCAGTAATCACGACTAATGAAGTGATTACTCCTTTCACTTCTCTTTTCTAATAATTACTATTACAACATCTTCTTTTCCAGATACCACTGAGTCTTACTGGTGCTTAACTTAACATACAGTAAAACATTATATTACAGATTACAGAACATTATATTGCACTAAGTTACAGTGCAACATTATAGTGAGCTTTATTTTAGATTAAAATTGAAAAAATTGTGTTCAACTTACAATAGAATGTTATATTTTACTTTGCCTTCCTTAATTTACAATGGAGCTTGTCGTGATGCATTATTTAAAATTATAATGGAGCATTGAATTTGACTTTACTTTTACTTGCTATTGAAAGTATAAAAATACACTGTTTTACATTGCAATGGAATATTCTCTCGCTTAGTGCACTGCCTACTGGCAGGTCCTTGGTATATAACACATCCACTCTTCTCTGTCTTCCGTTTTCCTCTTCATGTCCACAACTACTCTTCATGTCTTCATGTTCATTCTGTGGATCTTTAAATCTTCTAACATTCCTATTCTCGGTCTGCCTCTGCTTCTCTTTCCTGAAATAGTAATGGAATACTAGTGCTTGCAAAAATGTTATAATTATATTACAGATCAAAATATAATCTTTTACTACTGTTACAGGTACCTCGTGTTTCCAGGGATTTTTTAACTATCCTGAGATGCAGTCCTTGATGAAACATTTCTGTGTGATACACGTGAACGCCATAGGCCAGCACGAAGGTGCTCCAACACTGTCTGATAGGTGAGTGTGTATCTATTAGCATAAAGATGCTACAACACTCTCTGATAGGTGAATGTGTGTCTATTAGCATAAAGATGCTACAACACTCTAATAGGTGAGTGTGTGTCTATTCGCATAAAGATGCTACAACACTCTCTGATAGGTGTGTCTATTAGCATAATGATGCTACAAGACTCTGATAGGTGAGTGTGTGTCTATTAGCATAAAGATGCTACAACACTCTCTGATAGGTGAGTGTGTGTCTATTAGCATAAAGATGCTACAACACTCTCTGATAGGTGAGTGTGTATCCATTAGCATAAAGATGCTACAACACTCTCTGATAGGTGAGTGTGTATCTATTAGCATAAAGATGCTACAACACTCTGATAGGTGAGTGTGTGTCTATTAGCATAATGGTTGTACTGTATGAAGATTGCACTATAGGAGACAAGTGTCAGCCTATGTAGGATCTTGGTTTAATTGGTTTGTCAACGGTTCATCACTCTCTATGGGCAGTTAATTGTAGTGCTGCCTATCCTATACTGGATGAACTAGTATATGTCTATATGTTGTAGTGCTGCCTATCCTACACTGGATGAACTAGTATATATGTGTATGTTGTAGTGCTGCCTATCCTACATTGGATGAACTAGCAGGAATGCTACTGACTGTGTTGAACCACTTCAAGTAGGTCTACTTCGCATGTAACAAATCCTCTGTCGCTATGTATAATTAAATATTTTATTTATTGTTGCATGTTATTCTCATTGCAAAGCTGGCAAACTAGTAAAATTTGTTTAATTTGTTTAATTTGCTAGACTAATGTAGAAATCTTTAGAACAATACGGGTATGAGGTTTATCTCATTGATATAGTTTGCACCTAGTAGACGAAGTTAAGCGATGCATGGATCAGTTATTACTTGGATGGGCGACTGCTTTTAACAGAAACAGGGTGTTTTTGATATGGCGTTACTGTTGCAGTGTTCGCCTCGGGTACAAGTGGCCTGAGTTCAAAGCTCAGGTCAGTCAACAAATGATGGATATCCTCTTGGGCCCATGGAAGGTTAATCTTGTATCGGAGCTTGCTGCCAATTGGCGCTATCAATAGCTAAGCTATGATTTACCATGGAAAGGATTAATAATAACGTGCTAGGAACCTGTAAAGCGGTCTCAAAGACTGGACGCGGCCATAACATCGCTATAGAAATTGTCTGAGGTTATTATTATTATTATTACTATTATTATTAGTGTTATTATTATTATAGTCATACTCAGAGTTTGCTTATATGCTCCGTATAGAGATAGACCACTCTCTCGATCTTATCGATTAATAAGTTAATTCGTCACCAAAGCATTATGCTTTATTTACATTATAGTATCACCTAATGCTTGGGAAAATTACGGCTTTTGAGGTGATTTTTCATTGTCTTCCTCAGTTCATCGTTAGTCGCCTCTTACGCCACGAGCATTTTTCGGTGTATTCTCAGCATTCTGTGCGCAAGACAAGTAATTACATTTAATTATCACGGTATAAAACTGCCCACTGTACCGATTTGGTAGCCTTGTTGGTAGCACATTTGTTGGGTAAGGAGTAGTCAATATTTCATGACTCTTCTCAGGATTTATCTGGTATTATCAGGTAAATATTAAGCCTATTTTTCAGTTATCTTATTTCAATTAAACTAATTATATTTACTTCAATTAAATGATTAGTGTTAGATGTAGTAGAGATGAAGTAGGTGCTTGCTTGTTGTTTCACTCTGTTCTTGCCATGTTGATGTGTTGTGTGCTGCAGTAAGAAGACGGTGATTGGTCTGGGTGTTGGGGCCGGTGCTAACATTCTCTGTCGCTTTGCTGTAAGATTCTATCTACTATATCTTCAGCCTAGCGTTTACTGGCGCAAGACGTCTTATAGACTTTATACACAGTTTAGAATCTGATTTATATAGTTGTCATTTCTTGCTCATCTGAATTTCTTCTGAATCTTAATTTCATTTCTGATCTTAATTCTTAATCTGACCTTAATTCTGACCTTAATTCTTAATCTGACCTTAATTCTGACCTTAATTCTTAATCTGACCTTAATTCTGACCTTAATTCTGACCTTAATTCTGGCCTTAATTATGAATCTTAATTTCATTTGAATTCTTGCTCATCTGAATTCTTGCTCATCTGAATTCTTGCTCATCTGAATTCTTGCTCATCTGAATTCTTGCTCATTTGAATCTAGTCTTGACCATCTCTTACTGTTTCCCTTGTGAAATCCGTCACTTGATTTTATTTCGTTAAATTTCTTCCTATGACATTGTTTTGAACTTCTAAGAAACACATATCAATTACATGCCAATTCAACGTGAATAATTGTCAAACAACACATGTGACTCAACACACGTGTGAGAGAAGTCATAGTTCTAGTGTAGTGTTCAGAATGCAGCAGTGTGGACAAATATTTTATGTTCATGTGATTGATAGTTTTTTTATCGTTCGATTGATTATTTCATTGATTGATTGATTGATTGATTGACTCATTAATTGATCGATTGCTGCAGCTGATGCACCCGGACAAGGTGGAGGGGCTGATAATCATCAACTGCAACGCTGGCAAATGCGGCTGGATTGAATGGGGCTATCAGAAGGTTTGACCTCTTACCTCTACACTGAGTCTAAAGTAAGGCTGAAGCTGATGTTCACGTCAGTTTCATTTCAGTTACGGACGAGCCCAGAATTGAAACCCCACTGATATTGATCTGCCATCAGAAATCTAATCATTGTCAGAAGCCTAACCATTGTCAGAAACCTAACCTATGTCAGAAACCTAACCAATGTCTGAAACCTAACCATTGTCAGAAACCTAACCATTGTCAGAAACCTAACCAATGTCAGAAATCTAACCCTTGTCAGAAGCCTAACCATTGTTAGAAACCTAACCATGGTCAGAATCCTAACCATTATTGATTTTGATCTATTGAAGCTTGTTTACTGGTTGCCGATTGTGGAGTGATGTCGTTTTAACTCATTTAGTATAAAATATCTCGAAAGAACAACGCTTGTAGTCTCTCTGCCTATATTATTGCTCGCTGATAGAATCAAATCTACATTCAAGCTCACTATAGCATACTATCACTGTAGCTCACTAAAGCATACTATCACTAGCTCTGTATAGCATGCTATCACTGTAGCTTGCTATAGCATACTATCACTGTAGCTCGCTATAGCATGCTATCACTGTTGCTCACTATAGCATGCTATCACTTTAGCTCACTATAGCATGCTATCACTGTAGCTCGCTATAGCATGCTATCACAGTAGCTCTGTATAGCATGCTATCACTGTAGCTCACTATAGCATGCTATCACTGTAGCTCGCTATAGCATGCTATCACTGTATAGCATGCTATCACTGTAGCTCTGTATAGCATGCTATCACTGTAGCTCACTATAGCATGCTATGACTGGTGTGTGTGACAGTGGAACGCCTGGTACCTCAAGAGCGGTCAGATGACTCTGGGAGTGGAGGAGTATCTGCTCTGGCACTGGTTTGGACCGGTAAGCTGCTGCTCTAGCTAATTTACTTTAATATGAACTTTAGTACAATCTCATGATATATAAGTAAGCACTGAATTGCTTTGTTTTATTTTTTGTTTAAAGAAATAGTTTATTATCATCATATTCCCTTGAATCCCAGTTTAACTAGGACAGGGAGGATACCAATAGACCTTCTCTGATCATCTCTGTACCACACCATATTCAATCGCTATTTTTCATGTCATTCTTAATCACCGCATCCTGCGTCAATTGTGGTCTACCTTTCTCTAGCTCAACAACCATTTCTGCCCTCTGAAGTCTCTTTATTACATCCTGTTTGTAAGATTAGTTAATTAGTTAATATGTAATTAAATAACAAACAGAACCGATGAGGTTTAGTTTTAAGTGTGTCACATCAACTGGGATCTGCGCCTGTCTAGATATCTACAGATCTGTGTGACAGTCTAGACGTCTACAGATCTGTGTGACAGTCTAGACGTCTAAAGATCTGTGTGACAGTCTAGATGTCTACAGATCTGTGTGACAGTTTAGATGTCTACAGATATGTGTGACAGTCTAGATGTCTAAAGATCTGTGTGACAGTCTAGAGGTCTAAAGATCTGTGTGACAGTCTAGACGTCTACAGATCTGTGTGACAGTCTAGACGTCTACAGATCTGTGTGACAGTCTAGATGTCTACAGATCTGTGTGACAGTCTAGACGTCTACAGATCTGTGTGACAGTCTAGACGTCTACAGATCTGTGTGACAGTCTAGACGTCTACAGATCTGTGTGACAGTCTAGACGTCTACAGATCTGTGTGACAGTCTAGATGTCTACAGATCTGTGTGACAGTCTAGATGTCTACAGATCTGTGTGACAGTCTAGATGTCTACAGATCTGTGTGACAGTCTAGATGTGTGCGACAGTCTAGACGTGTGCGACAGTCTAGATGTGTGCGACAGTCTAGATGTGTGCGACAGTCTAGACGTCTACATGTCTGTAATTAGAGTGACCAGTAGGTGATATATGCGAGTGATTCATTAGATTGACTTCATGTGAAGGTTTGACGTCTTGAAACATTGACAGAAATTTTTCTGATAGTTACTGAATTAATAAGAACAATTTAAATAATCAGTTATAGTTAATTTATTAATTAAGAGAGAGAGAAAGAGATATTTATGTATGTGTTTATTTCAGCATCAACACCAAATCACTGAGCAATTATTATTAATTATTGAGAGCAATTTAAACAACAGCCGACAAGAGTAACAACTGTCAGACGAATCGTTTTGCTATCCAGTCAGGCTAACATCATAGGTGATTTGATGTTCTATGTTCACTTGCATTCAAGTCTTTTATTGCTTCTAGCATGCTTGACCCCACTAGCTCATCGTTGATAAATGTGTTGATAGAAAACAATGGAAAGCAATCACGACCTGGTCAGTGTCTACATGGACTATGTGCGCTCTATAAAACCTACAAACCTGGGACATTTCGTATCGTCATACATACAGTAAGTCCTCTGCGTTTCGTGTAGTACAATAAAAATGTAAAGTGTTGTACTGTATTGTGGGCAAGCTACTCGTTTTAAATATACGTGTTAAATATACATATAGGGGTAGTTTTTACTATACTTGTGAAAAATTTTATAGTCTGATAAAATAGGATAGTTTAATATTTATGGGATAATTACTTTTGAAGCTTCATATGGTTTATTTACTTATCTTGGCACTGATTAATTATAGAATTGACAGAAACATGTAATGAGATAAACAAACAAACAATATGAGAGAGGCTACCAGAACCTCAGCTCTGTGAGACTACCATTGTTAGTAGCTAGCAAGTCTAGATTACAGAAATTGCTGAAAGTCTGAAATACTCAATTTTGAATTACAAACATATCTGTTACACTACTAAATACAGTAAAACCGTTGCTAACCACACAATTGACAATTTTCATATTTGGAATTTATCTAATGTTGGTTGAAAATCAAAACGAAAACCCCATTTCTTAAATTATCAGATTAAACAGGTAAGCAAATTAATAGTGATTAAGAAAATAAAAATAAATAAAAATGTTACTTCAGAGTATGAAGAAAAGCATGAGTGGTATATAGTTACATAGTGAAAGCATTACAAAGTAAGCATGATTAACATAAATTCATACACACTTGATTTATATTGACCAAGTCTGAAAGCTAAAAAGTTGTGTTTTAAAATTAGAAATAGACCTAGAATTTTGTTATAATATCTGGCAAATTAATTTACTAGTTTCTGCAAAAATGCAAAAAATTCAATATTTTCTCCACTCTCAAAGTATTCCAAGTGGTAGTTCTTAAATATTAATTTTAAAGTAAAATTATGAACTGAAGAAATACATTTATTGAGCAAATGAATCTGCTCTCTTAATATTAATAAAACATTCATGCACTCGTTATTGTAAAAAAATTTGTATACAGATGCTTTGCTGATAATAATATAATTAATAGTCACATGCATTGTTGATTAGTTACAGCTGTTATCTTTGTGTGTTATGCTGCCTCCCTCATATAATCACTATGTTGATTGATGGACAGGAGAACAGATCTTGGTATAGCGAGAGAGCTTGATCCTGCTAAGAAAGATGGAGTGAAGAACTTCAAGTAAGATATTTGTTGTGGTTTAGTTCTTACTACAAATGTCAGGACATCAGTTGAACTTACGTTAGCTTTACCTGCTCACTCTGTGCACAATATGACGAATGGAGAGCCCTGTGCAAGCTGCAACCTACTTTACTGCAACCATTATTGAGACTTGTTTAAATGTTCTATCCCTACATCAATTACGCATTAGGAAATAATGATAAATATATAATGAGTCTGATATTAATCTTGCAGTTTAAATTTTAAATGTATTGTGAATCTAATGGCTGCTTTCATTTTCAAGATGTATTTGTTTCACCATCTTCTTTCGTATACGCCTGAATTAAATTGTTAGTTCTTTCTAGTTTACCAGGATATGAAGATCTAACTACTCTGTTGTATGTGTATCAGTGTGTGTGCTATTGTATACTGATGTCAGGCAGCAATATCACAAAGATGCTTCTGTGTGTAATACTATTTGAAGATCAAGTAGTGCTGCTGCTTACGTGTCATTTTATATGTACAAATATCACGTCTGTAGACATCAGGTGAGAAGACTTGCCCAGTCATAATACTGTTGTTCACCTGGGCATATCCATAAGGCTTGTTTTATCTATGTCAGCTTGTGTTTTATACAATATCAATGTATGAGTGTTTATTGTCTATGCATATCAGGTAATGGGGATTATAATACTATCAGTTTGTGTGTGTAGGTCTCAGGTAATGTTGATGGCTGGTAGATTATAATACTATCAGTGTGTGTAGATGTCAGGTTATGCTGGTGGCTGGTGGATTATATTACTATCAGTGTGTGTAGATGTCAGGTAATGCTGGTGGCTGGTGGATTATAATACTATCAGCGTGTGCAGATGTCAGGTTATGCTGGTGGCTGGTGGATTATAATACTATCAGTGTGTGTGCACATTGTGCAGGTGTCAGGTAATGCTGGTGTCTGGTAGATTATTATACTATCGGTGTGTGTGTGTAGATGTCAGGTAATGCTGGTGGCTGGTGGATTGTCTCCACACGTGGATGATACAGTCAATATGAATGGAAGACTTGATCCTGTTAACTCCACCTGGGTCAAGGTTACTGTCAAATTTTATAACCTCATATCATCTCAATGTAGATTAATTTAAAAAATGCTAATTTGCATATTTAAGAAAAAGCTCACCTCTTATGATTTTTAAATTTGATGTAGATATACACTGAATGGCCTAGGATATAACGTTGTGTTAGAAGAGTAGGTCTAGTGTCTGTTAGAATCCATTCTTGGTAGTTGCTAATACATAGTTAATCGTTGCAGTATAATAGTTTTCTCGTTTTGAAATAATAAACTTTATAAGCTTGAGCTCACAACTAGGTTAATACATAACTAGTTCTCAAAACTAGTTATATGCTGAGACAAATATGCTGAGACAAATAAATAAAGTTTTGATTTAAACAGATAAATTTAGATCAGCTTTTTTTGTAATTAACTAAACCACTTTCATTTTCTCTTGATTAAAATCATACTGAATGTAGTTTTCTCGCTTATGGACTGTCTCTGATCCCATGTCCAATGTATCCACTGACTCTTTAACTTATGTGCGTATGCTGTTTAAACTGACTACGTTTATGTTGATTCATTATTAAGTCAAATTTGCAGGAATGTGTTGTTATGTGTAGTTTGACTGTGGAGGAATGTGTTGTTATGTGTAGTTTGACTGTGGAGGAATGTGTTGTTATGTGTAGTTTGACTGTGGAGGTATGTGTTGTTGTTTTGTGTAGTTTGACTGTGGAGGTATGTGTTGTTATTATGTGTAGTTTGACTGTGGAGGTATGTGTTGTTGTTATGTGTAGTTTGACTGTGGAGGTATGGTGTTGGAAGAGGTTCCTGCTAAACTGTGCGAGGCGGTCAGACTGTTCATGCAGGGCATAGGATATGGTAAGCAAACGTCTCGTCTCTTGTTAGCATCTCATGACTGACGCCGATCAGGAATTTTAGCAATAGTCAAAAAGCCTTTGCCCATGAAGACTGTGAGGACATACATGTATGTTCAATTTGTTCATACTTTCTAGTCGTGATATCTATCCATTCCAGTTCAGACTCTATTGACTTCTTTTTTTAGCAAAAGAACTTAGATTTGTGTCATTTTATCTGTGTCTCAAATCATTGTACTCAAATCATCGTGTTTTTGGGAAAATTTCAAAATATATATAATTTTAATGATTGTGAAATTAGGAAAAAATTAGGGGCCGCGAGCTTTTCCCTAATATATGAAGTAAATCATGTCTTCCCTATATTCCCCTTGTGAACTTGATCAATTCTGTTAAAAATCTCTTAAATTTGTGCATGTCAAATTTTAATTGTTAATATTTTGTTTGTGTGTTAATGTTGACTAACACTATTCTAAACACTATTTATTTTTAATAATTTATTGCCAGTAATTTAATGGACTATACTCTATCCTGAGCCGTAGAGCAGTAGTGAGTTTGTTTCCCAGCAATCAATAGTCTCTCATTTAGAATCAAGGAATTTGATGCTCTTCTTAGTCTCATATCATTCCATGAGAACGCTCATCACCCATTGAAGACCAACTGTTTAAGTTTCAACTATTTGCATAGCTATATGAATTTATTGCGTCAGTGTGCAGCTTGTTTAGCAATTAATTTTACTGCAGAATATTGCAAGCAGTTCTCTAAATGAACTTTGTTTTATTTCAAGTATTCTTTCATCTAATATTATTCAATCCTAAATGGATTGTTTAAGAGTACATGAAATTATTTAAGTGTAACAAAATTATATACGTTGTGCTACTGTGTGTTGCTCCACGTGGACGCTTGCACGCCAGTCGGCCTGTGAGTTTCTTCTCTGACTGTTGTATCAATGTTATGTGTTGCATGCACTAGTGTCGTCTTTCTAGCCTTAAACATATTGCCGTTGTTTGGTTTTTGTTTAATTTTTACTTCTTATACATGAATATTAGTATTTAGCATTGAATGCTGTGTTGCGTTAGCATTTTATGCATTGTATGAATCGTACTCTGCTTCAAGTGTATTTTAGATACCTTTGGAGTTCTACAACTGTTACTGCTTTACTTTTTTATACTCACTTTTATAAGTTGTTTATTTTCAATTGTTATGTTTGGCCAGTACATCACGAAACTGACTGGATAATATATTTCAGTATTAGTTCCATACTAATTTTGACCTCGACGTGGCTCCTTCGTAAGTGATATTAGCTGACCTTGTATCATATGTGAGACTAGAACACGTGACACTATCAAGCAATTAGTCAATTATTCTCAGTGGATTAAGGCATTGTCTAGCCATTTGTTGTGAGATGTGGATGCTATTAGACGACAACTGATTTAAAACACCATTCAACATGTAAACCTCGCGAGCATGAGGTTTTTGATTTTTTCGACTTCATCTACAAATCCAAAGCCTGTTAACAAGTCATATTAGAGGACCGCGGGCTTTAGCGAGTGGCTGGTTTAGTAGAGAGTTATCTCGATTGTCATAGTCGTATTAAGTGATATGTTAATGTTTGTAGCGACGTGGAGATACAATAGAATAGCGCCTGTGTGTATGTAACACCGGTGTCAGGTAGCCATCATCTAGTATCTATATATATCACACAGTCTCTTGTAGTAGCTGCTCTATGCTCTTATATCATCTAGTATCTATATATATCACACAGCTTCTTGTAGTAGCTGCTCTATGCTCTTATATCATCTAGTATATATATATATATATATATATATATATATATATATATATATATATATATATATATATATATATATATCACACAGCTTCTTGTCATCTCTGCATGCTTTCTAACGGCAGTGTCTGCTGCTTTATACTCTTACAATCATTTCCTGTGTCGTGTTATTTAATCTAACCCGTATATTCATCGCTTATTAATACCGCTTCTAACATCGGCAGACTTTCCTGTTAGCTACTGGCTTGATTATCCGCTGTGACGAGATGCTGATTAATCATAACAAAGTAGCCTATAGTGTAGAACTCATTCCTGTTATAATCCTTCATTGTTGAAGATTTAAGCTCATATTTAAAGTATGAGGTGTGTGAGCGCTTACTTATATTTGTCATTTTTATTCGTATTAATATGCACGAGAGACTTAGAGACTTCAATTAGTCGCACAGCGTGAACTCGTAATTCTATCGTGATGCCGCATAAGCAAAATTTTAATGCATATGATTTTTATACGTGTGTTGAGAGCTTGTGTGTGTGACATAGTGTACTACTGTACATGTATGTGTTCATTACTACTACTATATTTCACGATTGTAAGCCTGGCTGTCGTATATTCTGATTGCTTACTGTTAGCCGGCATGTGGACGTATGTGTTTGCCTACTTGTATGTGTGACTGTTGTCTGCATTTGTGCACATAACTTTCTCCCTACCTATATGTGTGAATATTTGCCTGTGCGCATAACTGTCTTCCTACCTACATGTATATGTGTGAATGTTTGCCTATGTGTGTAGGTAACGGTCTGCCTACCTATATTGGTAAATGTTTGCCTATATGCGCATAAGTGTTTGCTTACCCATATGTGTGACTGTTTGCCCATATGTGTGCATAGGTGTCTATTTAACTATATGTGTGAATGTTTGCCCAAGTATGTGTGCATAAGTGGCCGCCTATACGTACGATCATTTGCTAAGCTATATGTGTGTAAGAAGTATCTTGCATGCCTGTGTATATGATTTGTTTCATTTGTGCGTATAAGTGTCATTTTGGCCAATATATATGTGAGCAAATGTTTGTATGTGCGACTTAGTATTAGGGTGTCCAAAACATAATTTTAGCAATCTTCTTTAAATTTAATTTTCTTGAAAGGAGCCAATTTTTTCTTTCTGTGTATCAATCTGTGAATAAAATATTGACGTAATAACTAATGGATACAGTGGTAGAACTTAACACAAAATTTAGAGAAATGAACTATGATTTCATTCATATCTTTACAGTTCAAACATTTTTCAGACCATGAACGCCTCCTAATTATTTTCAAATTTTCCTGAACTTTACAGGAAGAATTATAGAATCATAAAGTAACTTTTGAGGGGTGTGCTTATAAATTGGAAGATTTTTCTCCGCAATAAAATGAGACACCCTAATACGTGTTCTTATATCTGTGCTCACTGTAGCTTTCGTGGCCATATCGATTATCATTTTTCTATAAATGCTTCAGTTTTTAAATTATGATGTGATTCTGGAGTCCTATTGTATAGACTAGCTATAAACTATATGTCTGTGTACTTAACTTTTTATGCTTCAACCTAACTTGCTGATGTGTAGTTTTTCTCTTTCCTTTCCATAAGTGTCATTTTTTGTTAACTATTGAAAACTTTCGTTAGACAAGTTAACCATTAACAGGTTTAAGCACATCAGCTGATAAATGTTCTCTGATATGGATATGTGTATGTTATTAATTAGAAAGTACTTTCATATTTTACAAGACAGATGCAAATTCTTTGTGCAGGCTTCAAGAAAATCATACAAATACATTTAATGATCTCTCTTCCTATCTCTCTCTCACACACTCTCTTAGTGCACTGCCTTCTGTCAGGTTCATGGTATATAACGCCTTCACTCTTCTCTGTTTTCAGCTATATAATATGTATTAATGATATATATTAATAATATTATATATTAGTAATTAATATATAATAAAAATGTCAGAAAGGGCATTCGGTTGATGAGCGCCTAGACTCCAGAAGTTGTTACCAAATTTTATAAAATGAATGGCAGAGACTCTAGGGGATTGACTGATGTATGAGACAGAGAGGAGTGAAGAAGGTCTATTTGTATCCCGACCCTAGTTGAACTAGGATTAAAGGGAAGATGATGTTGATCGTTATGATGGATAATTAATATATAGGCATAATGAAATTTTCAAAATGAATAATTTTGACTTTATTTCTGTACATTTCAGTTTTTAGTGAGTAGTTTTCTAGAATTCCCTCACGATTGCCAGAAAAAAGCTAGTAAAGCTAAGGTTAACTTCAGTTTCCTCACTCGAAAGTGATGTCAGTGACGGGTGAGCCCAGGATTTGAACCCCGCACATACTGATCCACAGTCGAGTAGCTCACCGACCTCGCCACTGGCTCCAGCCAGTAGTGAGTATACACAGATACTATACAGTATTCAGATGGGCAGATTTACTTCCCAGGACTTGTATGTTTAGTTGACGGTTGCAACACAGAGCACAGGTTCAACGTACAAACTGAGGACGTGCTCAGCCCACAATTTCATTTCGCTAACGTGAATATTTCGGCAGAATTGAACTCTCAGTCGGCCGAATTCCTTTAAAAAATAACCTGGGCCACAATCGTTTCAACATGAACGATAATTGAATTAATACGACATGCTCTAAATAGTTGTGCAGTGTGCAGCGGTCCAGTCACTCCTTATTGCGTCGTTGTCGCTGCACTCTTTGTCTAGGAAACATTTTTCTTCTCTGTTCTCAATACAACTTTTTTAAATGGAATATTCCGAATAAAAGATTCTCACTAATATGATTCTTATGTTGAAAGTTGTTTGGTGGGTTGATTTATTTAATGATTGATTAATTGATTGAACTGTTCTATGCTATGCTTGTTTGCTACAGCGTTGAGGCACCGCCCAGAGCAAGCCGTCAATCAACTGAAGAGCCCCGCCCATAAGTCAGTCCTGCCACCCAATGACATCATCAGCAACAAGCCCGCCCTCAATTCTTCATCGACGTGTACATATCGTGGGATGAGCACAGCGCCTTGTGTCGAGCAAAACAGCACTTTTCTCTAACATAGCGTGTCACTCGTATCTCTTGTATTTATTAAACATTTCATAACAATCAATATGGCTCTATTCGACTCGTATGCTGCAGTTTGCCTAATTTTTGTTGAAAATCTCTTGTTGCCGTTACTGATATTGTATTCTATTTTATATCTGCCTATTTTGACTCATATTTAACTGTTCAGTTGTAGGCTCTGTCAGTGTTTTTTTTACAATTTTTGAGCTTGACAATTGATTTCTCATGGAGAGGGGATTAAGAGGCTTCTTTGTTTTATACACAAGCCTCAGGGTGTCTCAGGAGACGTAGAGATGTCCCCGAGGCATGGGCAGGGGTGTAGAGATAAACTGTCCATCACTAAAGAGATACCAGACCGCAACACCGGGGTCATACACATTCCACTCTCTAGGCAAAGCTAAACAGTGTCAGAGCAGCTGACTCAGCTGTGAGCTGTGTGTAGAACAGCTGACTCAGCTGTGAGCTGTGTGTAGAACAGCTGACTCAGTTGTGAGCTGTGTGGTAGAACAGCTGACACAGCTGCTTCGCACACATGATACAGTGTGAACCCTAAACTGTCTAGGATTTCTTTATGATATTCACAGCTATGCAATTTAATTAGACAGAGCAAGCCAGGAGAATTATATCGTCTAAGTAAGGATACATTTTATAATATTTTTATTGTACCTCACTAATAAGAACCCGTTTGCTTGTTCAAATATGTTAATTATTTGTACATATGATGATTTGTTAAGGTTGTACATGTTAACTTGATGTGTTAATGCTCTATGTTGTCGATGAGTGTGGAAGCTGGTTTAACATTTGTAGTAAACCAAGCAGTCACCACTGGAACCTCCTTCTTTTGTTATTTGTTATTATTTATAAGATTGTACCATTATATAAATATATTATATAACAACCACATATCACATATCATTATTTCAAGCTGGAGGCTACTAAATTTGTAAATACGTAGTATTTTCTGAGTTGGTCGATGTATTGCACTTCAGTGAGCGTGGAAGCAGACTCTGATGATAAATACTGAACCTGTCAGTTTGCGATATAGACAGAAAGATTTTAAATGTGTCATTAGTTACTCTGAGATCAGGTCGTAAGGACAAAGATACGCAGCTCAATCTCTTCGTAAAAGTGACGTTAATCCGGTAGCATCATCGCTAGCCCCACTGATACGATATGATCATATACGCGACATACGACTATCCATGCAATATTCCTTAGCTAGCTATTTAGCCTTAGCTATTTTGTACTGATTACTACTGACAACCGATGGAATGGTATATTGGATTAATTCGTTAAAAGTTCGAGATTTTAAGCGCTGAATTTACCAATCGGGAATCAAATTCAATCCTTTAACGTAAGGTAACGTCTGGGTAACTTAGTACTGAGCCACGAAGCTGAGATTAGGCCTAAGCAGTAGAAATAACTCTACAATGCTGTAGCAGCTGTATAATTTTGGACAATAGAGAAATAAAGAGCCTAACAGCGCAAACCTAAGTGCAGCAGATGTATATATAATTTTTAAGAATAAATTAAAGTTACCCTGTGACTTGTCCGGGTTTCTTGAAGAATAGACCAACCGTGTACTGCACGTGTTGTGAAAGGCGACATAAAAATAAGATCAAACTAACGTCAGGAAGGGCATTAGGTTGGCGAGAGCATAGACCCCAGACATTTCTACATAATTTAAACGAATGGAATGATATGGGCATATTGTGATTATATTGTGTGGGACAGAGATGATTGAAGAAGGTCTATTTGTATCCCAACCCTGGTTAAACTAATATTTTAGGAAGATGACGATGATAAGAATAAATTCAAGTTGAATGCTTTGTTGGGTTCTCCAATCCTCTCTCCGTTATAGGAGTTTTGAAATGGAGTCGTGGGTTCGATTTTTCCAACTCTTCATGCTTTGGCGGTATTAATCTTGAGGATGCAAGGATCTCTTGCTCATATAGCCAGTTAGAGGCTAAATCAATGAGACTGGAGCTGCTATGAACAGAACTCATGCTTTTCGTTCAATGTATGATAATTTATAGTATTTGTGTATTATTTGTAATTATCTCTATAAATTCTAACTAAATTAGAATATTGACACAAAAACTAGTGATTATTACTTTAAACGATTTATTATTAACAAAGAAACACGATATCAATATAACGAGGTAAAACATTAAACATAAATATAAAATAGAATGTTATACGAATACTAAGAAACAATTAATAAAATGCTAAAAAAGGCGATAAATATAAAGTCAATCTACTTCTAATCAGTTAGCTAAATGTCTGTATTTGCAATTAAAATACGAGATAGAAATTGGGAAACGAGTTATTGGCTTCAAGGCACTCCTCGCTTATATGATTTGATACTTTCCCTCTTTTTTTCTTTATTATGACTGTTAACACGTGAGGTGTTATTTTACAGTCGTTTAGCTGAATCTGTGAAAAAGACGCTTAGGCCCCTAACTAGAAAAGGCAACTAGTAAATTGCGCTTTTCATAGATTTTTGGACCTGCAATCGCCTGACTGAGATCTAGAAGGATAACGCTTATCTAGAGTGGACAACTAGAGAATTAGCGCTCTTCGTAGAACTTCAGTATTATTCTCTTCTGCCTTCTTTTCTTTCCTTCTTCTGACTGTTAACACAAGAGGTGTTATTTTACAGTCGTTTAGCTGAATCTAAGGCAAAGACGCTTAACTAGACTCAGGCACTAGTAAATCGCGCTTTCCGTAGAATTCAAGATTGTAGTCGTTTAGCTGAATTTTATGAAAGAAACACCTATCTAGATTAGGCACTAGAAAATTAGTGTTCTTCGTAGAAATTCGCTATTTCCAGATTCTGTCTTCCTCTTCAATCTTCTATCTTCACTTCTTCTATCTTCACTTCATTCTTCTATCTTCACTTCTTTCTTCTATCTTCACTTCCTTCTTCTATCTTCACTGCCAACACCAAGTGTTGCAATGCAGCTATTTCTACCTGAATTGACAAGGAAACGCTTTATCTAGATTCAACTCTAGTAATCGACGTTTCTTGTACAATCATGCAAGGATTTATACGTTCAATGAATTGAGATATTGAAAAGGTGTCGTGATTAACCGACCTATAGAGGGTTAGACGATTGTCAGTAACAATTCCACACAATATCTGCAATCCCGTGAGGCACAATCGTTCTAATATAGATTTCGTAATTTTTGTGCTTTTTAAAAACTATCACCGACCTATAGAAGGTGTATAGTAGCAGTATTTCCTACGAATGCAGTCAGAAATTCAGAAGCTTGTATGAAATCTACTAGTTTATGTGTTTGTCGCAATAATTCATTAAGAATTATATTTAGACAAGTTCAGCTAGTAATTCCGTAGAAGCCAGAGTTCAGGAGTGAATTAAAATTCTATAGCCTGTCCTCTGGTAATATAGTATTGATCGAGGCCATGCTCAAGAGCCAATCAGAATCAAGCCATTCATAAGCATTTCTCCACCGAACCCCACGAGTGGTTGCGTTGCATGCATGTATCTTATGCTTGTAATTTTTATTATTGCTTTACATAATCTACTGTTTTTACTGAATGTCATATTATATTAAAATTAGTTTTACATGAATACACCAATAGCCAAAAATTATATCTCAATATATAAAGGTTAAACTTATAATTACATGTTGATTTGCATTTCCTCACTACTTAATTTAATATTTTATCTTCATAACCTTGCCAATTTATTCTAAAATCAGTTCTGCCGCAAATATACTAAAATGTACACAATATCTCGCTGCACAAAGGTCATTTTAAATTACTAATAGTAATTTGAATGCAAATATATCAATTTCAGTTTTCAAGGTGGAAAATAAAATGTGTAATACCTAAGACTGGGCTAAATCAGGATTCAACCTCAAGAACCCTTTTACTCCCACCTTACTTTAAGATTAACTTGAAAAATTATACGTCAATTCTCAATGCACAATTTTATTACATATCTTTAAATATAACTTAGTGATTTGAAATAACACACATCTTGTCAATTGTACAGTTCAAAGCAATTTACAATAATTTTAAATAGTAAATATAACTTACGATTACTTGTTAAATGCAGTAAGTTGCAGTCTTTACTGGTAATAATGCAGCAAAAAAATTAATATTTTCGCACTCACACAGCCAGCCATGCAAAAATAAGATTTTAATTTCTCAAATCACTTTAGATACATCACCAATTGAATAAAAAATAGCACTACAATGGCTTCAAACTACATAAACCAGATTTCTTATAGCTTAAGCCTAATTAAGAGCGTTAATTCTTTTGTAGTCTTCGTGATTTAACAAAATCTTTCAAAGCCATAATATTTTAGAATATTATTCAGTATTTTTCTAATAATTTCTAACCATGCAAGATGTATACATTGTATAGCCCCCCCCCCCCTAAACGCATGCTCATATATTTTTCCCTCGACTAACTCGCGATTCGCAATTTTCCCACCCGCCCCCACTTTTTTAAAACTCCGTACCTTTTTTCGCTCCATCTCTTTTTTAATTGCAATTATCAATGAAGTAACTTGCGTCGTTATTAACATTGTGTGTGCGCCCATGCTAATAACCCAGCATCTACTATGTAACAACTCAGTGCAAATGTCCTTGCAGTTTAAATGGGTCTATATACGATTGTACTGATAAGCAGAAGATGAACAGTCCTTGACCTGTTTATAATTACTCTGATTCTTGCATGTAGAGTAAATATCTTTATGTGTAAATCTCGCATGATACTTTGTGATCTTTGGATTTAGTTACGCCTTGCTTACTATGTGTGTATGCGCAAGTTAAAAGCTTTCTAAAAGAGGTCGAACAAAGTAAAATCATTTCTCTGACACAAAACTTAACAATAATTAAGGCTTCTCAGTTTATCTGTTTGTCCTTAAAGGGCAGACATTTGTACGTAAGACTGCAGCAAACAGGTTTCCTTTCTTGTTGACTGTAGTTTGTGCTCTCTTATCAATCTTATACTCAGAACCCCACATTCAAACTGCGCTCGAAGCATTTTCTACAGAGTGACCTGAAGTTCTGAATTGTATATAAGTTAGATTTTTAAAAAGCTAATGTTATCTTCAGTTTTTTCACTTGAAAGCGATGTCAGTGACGGGCGAACCCAGGATTTTGAACCCCGCACATTCTGATAATTTATATCCATTTAATTTATGAGGAGACATATCTACAAGGACAATTTATAGATTGATTTGTCTTAAAGAGCGACAAAGAGTATTTCCTCGATGTTATCATAGCACTTATTTTACTGTCTTTACGACAATCGTACACTGTAACGATCAATAAGTATATGTACTTGCTTAAATTAATATCAGTAGGTCAAGCCTGTGCAGTTCGATTCACACAGGCTAACTGCTAATACGGCGATCATAAAGCCATTATATAGGCCTACACCTTATGTATTACTACGTAGCCTGCTGTGATAAAATCCAAATTTCAGCTTCTAAAGCTTCTAACATATACAGCTTACTTTTCAATCTTCCAGGATAGTCTATATATAAACCCCCATTTATACCATATCATATCATACCATAGCTATATATAAACCCCATCCATATATATAAACCCCATGGCCTAAATTAAGCTGAAGGTAGGCTGCCTCACTTGACTCGTGTATAGTAGGCCTAATTAGGCCTAAGTGAGACATGGAACCATTGCTAGGTATAGTGATCGATGAACGAGAAACAATTTTTTTATATACGTTCTATAAGTTATAAGTGCTTGAGCCAGTGCAAGGACTTGAGGATTGGAGTAACATGAAAGTATTTAATTGGAGCTAACAAAGACTGCAGACACATGCAAGGGAATTCTGAAAGAACTGCAACCGCCTAACCTAATCCAATGCGTTCAATAAGTTATAAGTGTTTAAGCTGAAAGAACTGCAACCCGCACGTATCGATAATCTCGCAACTAGGAAGATTTCTGAACAGGACTTTGCAGACTTGCAGTAGGCCAATTTAGATTGAATGCACGACAGCAGCACCAATCTTAGAGGCAGTCTCAAGAGAAAGGTATGGTCTTATTCGACGATGGAAGATTGCGAGTACGAAAGAATCGCACGCAAAACGTGCCTGCAATCAAGCATTAGTGCTATCGTACCGTCCGTGCGTACGTAGGCCTACTATAAGACTTACGCGTACATGCACTAGCCTACTACATCAAGCACTATTTTAGACAAACTGAAGCTGATGAGCAAAAAGAAGGTCCAAAACGGTGCAAATTCAAAAATCTTGAGAACCATGCAGTTCAAAAATTTATAACAGGTCTAAAAAATATACTAGGCCTATATTTGCATGCTTCATATGATAATTAGTGTATATAAAACGTACAATTATGCGCGTTTGCTTATTTGAGTAGCTTTAGGAATAAAATCGGTGTTAACTTCATTTTAACCGTCTAGAAATGTCGTTAGTGAGATCAGTGACGGGTATCGTCCATAGTCTAGTAATTACAAACAATTGCACATCGTACATGCCTGTGAGGCTGTGACAGAACTTTGGCAATATCGATAGGCGGAGTTTAAAGGCGCGCGATTCTGCCAGGGCAATGAACGTTGTGAACTTTCTGTTCCAACGATTTCCACACAGTTTTAAGTGATCACAACTTCTGCAATAAAATTAAAGAGAAAAATATAGCGTCAAGTGTTTTACCTGTAATATCAACTACATATAAAAATTAGAATATAAGAATGACTTTAAAAGAATTTAAATGGGTTACTGATTAAAGTGATTAACGTCTTTTATTTCAGCAACGTGCTGCACTTAGCTGGAGAGTTTTGTTTGGATCAGCTGATAGAGAGGTGTGGCCTGTTCAGATGTAAACATTGCAGGATATCTTTAAACTTTAATAGTAGAGAGGTGGATTTCTCTCGTAGTAGATCTTAGGATAGTTTCTCTTGCGCTCGCACATTTCTGACATTCCTTACGGGATTATATTTGTAAGTAGTTTAGTAAAATACTGAAGTAATTATTAATTTTTACGAGGCCTTTCTAGTGCAAGGGTTAAGTTACGAGATTGTACCAAAGTTCAACCGGTTTTACAACGTGATATTCTCGTCGATTTGTACGTTCATTGTAAAGCTATTGTATGAATAGTCTAGTTTAAAATGCACCTAGGCTTACACGTCTACTATTGACAGTTTGATTTTCAATAATGTCGTTGATTTTAATAAATTTAAAATTTAATTACATTGTGCGAAACAAAATAATATTAGATAATTAAGTAGTTAATTGAACTTATAATTTTTCGGTCTTATGATTACACACGTGACAAACGTATGTGCTACTTGCTACTGGAATAAATTTGTGGATAAATTTTTCGCTATTCGAATAAAAGAATTCTGGTGTGCGTAAGCTGGGGAGTTATGCAATATTTTCAGATTGAGCAAGTTTCATTATATATTGCAGTTTACATTTAGACTCATTAATATTGCAGTTAGGGATTAGTATGATTGGTAATCTATCAAAAAGCCTATTTACAATTCAAGATTTTTACAAATTAATGTTAAAGTCTCAATGTTTCAGTATCTCTAACTAAGATTTGATAGTTCAAGTTCAGTGTCACAATTTCACATTCGTTGTCCACTCGGACAAGATCAATTGGCATTCTTTTGAAACTTCAGCTCTAGTTATGAAATAACAGGTTGAAGCCTATGAGTTCTGATGTGTATGTTTATTGTTTCATGCAATTTACAAATTAATCAACAAATCAACATAATCAACTTAGTTCCGACATTCACAATGTTAATAGTAGCATGTGCAAGTGTCTGCTTTATTATAATGAAGAATTTGGAAGCACATGACTAAATAATTCAAAAATCTCTCCTTGTTTCTTTTACATACCAGAAGGATATTATTTATAATCTTATGGCTTAACTTTCTATTTCTGGCCTTCACATGAGTGTGATAAATTCTTTATCATCTCACTTATTCTGATATGATCAGAATTTTAAAGCTTGGTATCTAAAAGTATTTTTATAATTGGTAGTTGGAGATGGAAGTCTGCTATTGGATTATTTGTATTTGCATTTTGTTGACCGTTATTGAGATAGATAATTTTTGATTAGGCTAACCCAATCTACATATATCCACAATCTACATAAATTCTCATGAAATATATTGCTGTATGTTAGTCTACGAGTATATTATGGTTTTGAAGCACATGGTTCATTGAACCAATTTAAAATGAAAGATTTAGCTGTAGAGGCTTAGAACAGCTCTAAGCCTTTGGAATCAATAATTATCATGTTTATGATTGCCTGTAAGCCTACTTGTATATTTCCTTGTTTTATTGCGGCCACTGAAGAATAGACCATCCTTAAACTGAGCATTGCATAAGAAGCTATTAAGCAAGAATTGAAGAAGGCAATGGGAAACCAACTCAGAATTTATTTTAAGGCTTAGAGGCTTAATCAAGGTTTCAGTAAGGCATAGCATTTGCATAGGACTTGTTGATCGATGGAGAGTTTATTTTGAAGCTTGAAAGCTGACTATACATATTAAATGTGCTTCGAATGTACTGTTTGACAGAGCAATATATATATATGTCTATATATGATGTGAATATATATATAATATATATAATGTTTATAATATATACATGTATGATATATAATATATATATATATATATATATATACATGTATATACACTGTGAGTCAAAAATAAATATATGCGCAGTGTCTCACCCATAACTTTGGTATTAGTGAACCGATTTTTTAACATCTTGCATGGGTATAATCAGGATAACATTTGCTGTAAAATAACGTTAAGTGACTCTGCTAATTTTTATTTTTGCGTTGAAGCAGTGCTTGAAAATATGCGCGACTGAAAATATTCAGTTAAGTAAATCAACTGCTATACAATGTTTACAAATGCGTGACTTAACAAACAACAAAACAAAGGAAACAATGTTATACAGCTACTGTCAACTGTCAAAGCATATGCTCAAAATGTCCTCCTTTGGCGTGAATACAAGCTCGGAGACGCTTGCGCCACTCATCTATTGCATTGTCGATGACAGATTGGTGTGTAATTGGTGATATACATGTATAATATATATTATATATATATGTATATATATATATATATATATATATATATCTTGCCAAACGCCCACCAGGCGTTGCTTCAACTCGTCCACGTTATTTATTTTCTTCTTTTCGGCGTAATTTATTTAGTAAGTAATCTAGCCTTCCCAGCGTCCAGTTTTTTGTTGGAAATTTGACAATCACCCGATGTGTGCCATAACCCTTTAAGAGGTACAAGTTTTTTATGAGCGCTTTATCTTCATTAGTAGACATCATTTTAAAATTTCAACAAAAACAGAATGTGTCTGTAAAATCGTCTGTTATTGTTTGAAATAAACCGAAAGTGTCACAAGAACAAGATTTCAGATTAATACTTTTCTTCTTTATAATTCTGCAAATATTTTCAAAATCAGTTCACAAGTGTCTAAGTTGTGGACGAAATACTGTGTACATGTTTTTTTATGACTCACAGTGCATATTTATATATGTGTGTGTATACTGTATAATATATAACATAACATACATAGCATAACGTTACAGAGTCAGGAAGCAATTATATGCCTGTTTATGACTCATCAGGCTCTTAACTAAAACCAATTAATATTAATTAATAACACATAGTTCATTATAAAACTGAAAACTACATTACACACGTACATATACCAAAAAGAGCAAGTGATCAACTAGGCCTATAACTATTTATATGAAATTTCAAATATATATTTCTATTTAGGTCTAATTTCATATATCTGTACATCATAAAATATTTAATTAGTCCTACTTTAAAAAATCAAATCATACAAACTTCATGTCAACATGTCAAATTTATACATAGCCTCTGTATAACACTGAAAATGCAACTAGCATCTAATTTACATGTTCTTATGTCTATCATATTTATTTTTAAAAGCATTCACTGATTCTGCTTCCACAACTTCGCTTGGCAAACTATTCCAAGCATTTATAACTCCCTGACTAAAGAAAAATTTCCTTAAATCTAGTCTACTTCTAAATTTACTAAGTTTATAAATATGTCCCCTAGTGTGTCTGTCGTTTGATAAATTAAACCAAATACTATGGTTAACTTTGCTGAAGCCTTTGAGTATCTTAAAAACTTCTATGAAATCTCTTCTAGTTCTTCTCTCACTTACAGAGGTTAATCCAACGAATTTTAATCTATTCTCATAACTAAGTTTTTGACAGTCAAATACCAGCCTTGTTGCTCTGGCTTGTACCCTTTCTAATTTATCGATATATATATATATATATAAATTATATATATTATATATATGTATATATAATATATTATATATACATGTATATGTATATATATATATATATATATATATATATATATATATATATATATAGATATATATATATATTAGGGTGTTCCCATCTATAATAGTGATTTTTAAAAATTATTTTTAAACTTTCTCCAACCCTCCATTTGGTTTCACTAGGCTAAAAAACAATAAAAATGAAAAAGAAAACTAAATCAGACAATATTTAGAACTTGCCCAACTGACTTTAAGATTTGTATTATATTTTGCATTGTTTAACTTGACTTTTTTGGCCATGTTTCACGATTAATTAAATATTATTATTATTATCATTATTATTACTAATTTTTTACTCAGGCTGTTGACACTTCTTGATACTGTGGATTAATGAGGGTTATGTGACCTAATAAGAGGATTATGTGTTGATACAACTATCTCTAATACTGGGGTGTTAGGAGGAGTTTTTGTCGGACAGGAATCTGAATTCGAGCGTTGAAAGTCCACTGTTGAACATTGACTGTCAGCATCATATTACTGAAATAATGTTGGAATAAATGTTCAGTATCAAAGACATTTCAAAATCTCCAAACATGGAACGTTTCATTCATTTTTGTGAATATTGGTCTCAAATTAATCAAGCTGCCTTCTGCCCTTCGCAGATCACGAGAACACAGCAATGACAGTGAGTCCGTGGAATAAAGACGTCTTAAATTTAGTGATGGCACAACAGGAGGAGTTTCAAACACTTAAGCCTATTGATTACCAGGAACTACTGGAACCAACCATAACAATCCTATGATCCCATTCTCCACACAGACTATTGAGCCCGCTGGCTTGCGAGAGCGGTTTACTCGATGGGGATGTGGCGGTTTAAAGGTGGGTACCCTCCAGAGCTGCGGTCCAGTGGATCACGCGGATCATTACCTTATAGCAATGGGAATATTTGAAGAGTGTTTGTCTGTTGCCTTCATCTATGTCCGCTCTTGAGTCAAACTTCATCAGCTGTCAGTGTGCTAAGGACTAATAGAGTATTTTCTCTGCTCTCTCTCTCTCTCTCTCTTTCTCTAGGTCATCTCTAATGCTGTAATGAAAACCTTTGGACGCCACGTATGGTATTTTTCCGAGACGTTAGTAATATAAGTTTCTTCGACATTGACGTGTGAGTGGAGGCAAGTGGCTAAAAGTTTTAAATGTTAGCAGCCTTGAGGAATAAAGAAGGCTCCGACGAACCACTAAAATGCATTACTCCGTGTACCCAACCATCAGCAAAGAGATCGTCAGCATGATTTCGTAGCAAAAAAGAAAACTTTTATCCTTTTACATAACTTGGATCTATCAGATTCAATTCTGGAAGTCCATCCAAGCGAGTTGATTAATCAAGAAGATTATGTGAGGTGCCAAGCTATCTGTAAATCTCTCAGAGTTGTCAGTGACGTATCTGGACGCAGTGCAGCCCTCATTCAGCACTTCAAATCCTCCATTACGAGATGTGAGGAGCAAAAACAATTCCTTCTACAAGTTGTGGAAGATCATCGCAACTTGTTCTCCTCTCCCGTAGAGGAGAGTTCCGTCCAAAGTTCAAGGCCGCAATAATTTCCAAGATCATTAACTATGCTAAGCATCTGTTAAGGAAGAGATCATTGTGTTGTAATCTGGATAAGTGGACCTACAAATAGATGAACTGTTATGAGACCTAAATATACATTATGCTATGTGTATGTGTTGAAAATTTGCATGTAGAATAGACGATGAAAGTTTGATGACGTTGGGCAAGTCCTGAATATTAATATTTTTGCCTCAAACTTTTTTTGTGATGTTTTTGAAGGGAATGGAACCAAATAGGACCTTGAAGAACAGTAGATTAAAAAATTTATTTTTAAGGACCACCCTAATGTATATGGATATATACTGTATATATATATATATATATATATATATATATATATATATATATATATATATATATATATATATTAATATATTATAATATGTAATGTTGAGATATATTATTAACAATCAAGTTCTCAGCTTGAGGTTAAATTGTCATAGATCAGATGTTAATTTGCTGTGTTTGCCGAATGTTAATACTATTTTATTTAATGATAGGTGGTGAGGGCATTTCAGGATTTATAATTGTTACTAGACAAACTTAGAGTGAAAGAAAAATCTGTGAACTAGACATAAAGGTTAGTTTTCATGGATTGTGAGAAGAGGCACTTCTAAAGAATGTATCGAACATTAAATGGTTACAGAACAGTAGGATATTCAATAATCATATTAAGTCTATTTCATTAGAATTGTAACAAAGTTTCAAACTGCTCAGCAATTGTACTTGTCCTGTCTTGGCTTATTTGACCAATTCCTGGTGTTTTAAAAAAATAGTATCTAGATACTAAGTTTATTTAAAGAAACCAATTTTAGTATCTTTGTCTTGCTGTCCTAAGGATATTTAGTAACTGAATTACTTTAGTCTCATTTTATCTCCAGCTCATGCTCTAACAGTTCTACTCTTGATGAATTGTGTTTGAGCTTAACTGATGTATTGCAGGATGTCTCTAACATAACATAAGGGCACACTGGGTCAGGAAGCACAGATGCTTGTTTTAACCCATTTCCTCCTTCCTCATTGGATGAGAAAGACTTGTTAAATTTAAATATGACCTGTTTATTTGTGAGTCATCATATGTTTTTAATTTTATTCGAATTGAAGAAGAATAAGAAGAATAAGGCTTGAAGAAGAAAAAGGCTTGAGAATCTGTGCAGTTCACTTGTAGACTTAAAATATTTTAAGTCTACAAGTCAACTCCATACTCCAGACACCAAGCTCCATACTTCAAGCAGTGAACCATGATAAATCTAAAGAATAAGTAATTAAATAGAATAATTTTAAAATGAGCAATCAATCTTAGTGCAGACTGTCTGTCTGCTAGCTACTCAGTTCTTGTCCTAGTTTCTGGTTATATCAGTCGAGACTGCTGTTGACATCTCAGAGCAAGACAATTATTGCTATCAACACTGCTAGCGAGAGATAATGTTATCTTTGATTAATGTCTGCATTGCACTCCATGCCCTAGTTACAGATTTAATTAATAGTACTGTAGATTTAATTTTGCTGTGTGAATCCGAACACACTTTCACACACTATGCACCGTTTATGATTATATATAGAATCTTGTTATACATTTATATAGGCTAAAATTGATGGCATTTCTTTCCAATTAGGTAACATAAATATAAGTATTTCTACGGCATTTAGATTCTGTCAAAATATAAAATAGTAAATAGAAAAATATGTGTGTTTTTTATAGTAGCTTTTTTCCAATACACGATGTACACATCCTTCCTTCTGCAGGACTGAACTCAATTTATACCCTCTAGTAGTTCACACAAAACTCTATAAAATCCTATAAAGTGAGCTTCAAGGTCTACAAGAGAGAGTTAAAAGTCAATAGATAGTTGGAACAAGAAAGTCGCATCATTTAAGATAATAAAAATTAAAATGAGAAATAAGTAATAATAGATTTTATAACTTTAATCACAAAGCTTGAAGTCTTTTTAGGACGGTTTTGATACTCCAGTACAGCGCTGTGTGGCTGCTTAAGCAGAACTTTGTTATGAGAGACTCTCAGGACGACTCCATGTTGTTTTTCTTATAATTTTTTGAGTGATTGTTAGCAGTATAATATATATATATATATATATATATATATGTATATATATATGTATATATATATATGTATATGTATATATATATGTATATATATATATATGTATATATATATATATGTATATGTATATCTATATAATATATATATATTATATATATATATATATGATATATGTATTATATATAGTATATATATATATATATATATATATATGTATATATATATATTATATATATATATAGTATAATATATATATATATATGTATATAATATATATATATATAGTATATATATGTATATGTATATATATATATATACATATATATATATACTATACATATATATATATATATATATATATATATATATATATATATATATTATATATATATAGATAATATATATATATATATATATATATATATATATATATGTATATATATATATATGTATATAATATTTCTAACAATAATTTAATGATAGTTAAAACAATTGCACTGGTCCGGTGTTGTCTCAGATTTATGATTCACAACATTGAACAGTGGATGGATGTGGTATAAAACTAACAAATTCATGATCTAAGTTTTGTTTCTTCTCAACCCGTGCTACAAGTCTGTTGCTTGAGACCCTGTATTGACAAAGCACATTGCATTTGTGCGTGTTCTGATCGGCGTTCTTATTGCAATGCAATGCTCACAGTTACGAGTCTTGCTGTTGTCTTTAGTGGATTGATATTAAACAATCATATTGGCTTTAATGATATCTGCGGTAAAGAGTGACAGATATCATCGTGAGTTGACTGTGATGTTTGTGTTTGATGACAGAGAGATGATTTTGGAAGTGTCTCTACTCTGCTTCACGGCTGGTCTCTTGTACTGGACTCTGCTCATGAAAGATCCCGAGCAGCGAATAGCCGGCGTCTACTCACAGCCCGGTACTGCTGCTGTTCTCTGTTATATAGTGAAACGATCAACTATGTTGATATCTATCACTTTTTAATACCAAATGTTTAAATCGTTACGCAATTTATTCCATTTCCTGTATAATCAGTAAAGTGAATGTCAGTGATTTTACACTCAGATCGAACCCACGAGGGTTCAATTTATCTCAGATTTAAAACTCCTTGACGTTACCCCTACGCTATTAAGACATTAAGATATGAGTAGAGAGTCTACTCTGATCAGCTGTACTGATTGAATGACTGAGATGTTAACGGACTTGCTTGCTAGGCTGTGGGAAATCCTGAGCATCACTGACTTGATCGATGTGATGTGGTAACGCATTTAAAGTGTAGCCATTGACTATAGTTTTACAGCTTCAACTATCTTTTTCAGTGTTCTGTCTGTGATTTCTTCAGTTTTCTCTATTCTTTGCTTTCTATTTGCTAAATGCCGTAAAATCTTCTCATACTCCAAGTCTCCTTCATGTAATTCGTTTGCATTCATTCATAAGTGTTTATTAGTAACATTTTATAATAAGTGTTTATTATTAACATTTTATAATAAGTGTTTATTATTATCATTTTATAATAAGTGTTTATTATCATTTTATAATAAGTGTTTATTATTACCATTTTATAATAAGTGTTTATTATTATCATTTTATAATAAGTGTTTATTATTACCATTTTATAATAAGTGTTTATTATTACCATTTTATAATAAGTGTTTATTATTACCATTTTATAATAAGTGTTTATTATTACCATTTTATTTGTTTACTTATGAAACAAAACTTTGTTTTGTGATGTGGTATTCATCGTTGTTGATTGATTCATCGTTGTTGATTGATTCATCGTTGTTGATTGATTCATCGTTGTTGATTGATTCATCGTTGTTGATTGATTCATCGTTGTTGATTGATTCATCGTTGTTGATTGATTCATCGTTGTTGATTGATTCATCGTTGTTGATTGTTGTTGATTGATTCATCGTTGTTGATTGATTCATCGTTGTTGATTGATTCATCGTTGTTGATTGATTCATCGTTGTTGATTGATTCATCGTTGTTGATTGATTCATCGTTGTTGATTGATTCATCGTTGTTGATTGATTCATCGTTGTTGATTGATTCATCGTTGTTGATTGATTCATCGTTGTTGATTGATTCATCGTTGTTGATTGATTCATCGTTGTTGATTCATCGTTGTTGATTGATTCATCGTTGTTGATTAAATCATCGTTGTTGATTGATTCATCGTTGTTTACGTGTGTTTAGGTAAATGGTTTCTCCTCAAGAGGGTTCTCTTCTTCATCTTCCTCAAGCTGAGAGCCTACAAGAGAAAGCAGGAGCTGAAGGGTCGCAAGGAGAATATTCAGATTTACTCTCCTCCCACAGAGAGTGGAGGTGGGTGACTTCTGACGCACATGTTGCACTGTGAGATGATGTACAGCTTGCTTGTGATTCAGCAGATGATGAATGTGATTCAATGCTGATGATGAATGTGATTCAGCAGATGATGAATGTGATTCAGCAGATGATGAATGTGATTCAATGCTGATGATGAATGTGATTCAGAAGATGATGAATGTGATTCAGCAGATGATGAATGTGATTCAATGCTGATGACCTCAAATAAAAGCTCGAGAAGTGTATTTATAAAGCTACACTCTATTCTATTTGCCGCACAGTGGCCAGGCAAGCTGCTTATAATCTAGCGCAGTGACTGATGTGGATATGAAGATTTGTATGAGTCTAACATCTAAAGATTAATCATCTCCTCACTTAACGGCTGAGTTAATCATATCCTCACTTAACGGCTGAGTTAATCGTATCCTCACTTAACGGCTGAGTTAATCATATCCTCACTTAACGGCTGAGTTAATCTTATCCTCACTTAACGGCTGAGTTAATCATATCCTCACTTAACGGCTGAGTTAATCTTATCCTCACTTAACGGTTGAGTTAATCATTTCATCACTTATTGGCTGAGATAATCATCTCCTCACTTAACGGCTGAGTTAATCACCTCCTCACTCCTCTCTTAACGACTGAGTTAATCATATCCTCACTTTACGGCTGAGTTAATCACCTCCTCACTCCTCACTTTACGGCTGAGTTAATTATCTCCTCACTTAACGGTTGAGTTAATCATATCCTCACTTAACGGCTGAGTTGATCATATCCTCACTTAATGGCCGAGTTAATCATATCCTCACTTAACGGCTGAGTTAATCATCTCCTTGCCTAACGACTGGTTGTTGAGTTGGTTGAGCACTTGCTTTATTAGCAAGAAAACTCGATTGTTAAAGTGCCTGACGTCTATCACAAGTACACCTGTGGTGTGGATACAGACGTTAAACCTTGCTGTATAGCTTTATTATATCACTGAAATCGACCCTACATAATCTTTCCAATGTTTTTGTGTGTATTAGTTGTCTCTTGCAGAACATTAAGTTACCGGTTGATCTATTCTAAAGCTTCTTGGACCCAACAATGAGACCTGGTACCTAGAGAGCTTTTATTGATTAATAAAAACTCGCTCGATAGAAAACAAATAATCAATGCAGCACACTCAAAAACTCTAAATCAGCTTACAGGCTTGATTAATTCTGCAGATTTTATGTCTACTCAAGCTTTGTCGTCCATGGAAGATCCGTCTGTTAATCAGTGCAATGCGGTTGTAAGTGGCCAGTAAAAGCGATTAGGATTAAGTGTATTGACCTTTCAATGGTTCATATATCTTATACTAGTGTTGTTGTATGCTTGTTAACAGTGAGACCATCAAATGGGCATGCCTCAGCTGGTCTTGGGATCAAATCCCATCAGTTCCTCAGGGATATGGAGACCACACAGATACTACCGGCAGATGATCTGGTCATCATTTCTCTAAGCATCATTTCTCCTTTATCTAAATGTTAACGTGGATTGGCTATTTTGTGCATGAAGTATTTCTAAATTCTTGGATTAATTGAGACTGGACTTTATTTAAGGGGTACTTTGAGGAATTAGTCTCTTTAATAATTATATAATTTAATATTAAAGACTTTTTAAATGTTGGTTTCTGCTCATATGGATATTTTACTATCAATTGTAGATATTTCTGACATATTTTTAGATATATTTGTATTTAGTTTCAAACCGACGTATCGAGCGATTGAACTTGAAATAATTTGTTGTAGGGTATAGACTGTATCTACTTCAATGTACTGAACGCTGAGTACTTTGTTGTAGGGTACAGACTGTATCTACTTCAATGTACTGAACGCTGAGTACTTTGTTGTAGGGTATAGACTGTATCTACTTCAATGTACTGAACGCTGAGTACTTTGTTGTAGGGTACAGACTGTATCTACTTCAATGTACTGAATGCTGAGTACTTTGTTGTAGGGTATAGACTGTATTTACTTCAATGGGCTGAACGCGGAGGGGACGTACTTTCTGATGCGCATTGCGAGGAGGCCTCATCGTCAGGCTGAGATCTGGCTGTCAATCAACATCGTGGGGGTGGGGTTCTTCCAGTCCCCTGTGCATCCAGACACCCATTTGTTCAACGTGAATGGAGACGACTTCAGCGTGGCTGGACTTCGCTTTGAGTGTCTCGTGCCTATGAAGAGATGGAAGATTACCTTCAATGGTTTACTCAGGTTATTATATACATATAGTACCTGCCTAACGATTTATATATCGCGCTGTTACCCATACATACAGGCTGGAGACAGTGGCTAAGTCTGTAAGAGACTCGACCGTGGATCAGTAGGTTCGGGGTTAAAATCCTGGATCACTGACATCGCTTTCGAGTGAGTGAGGAAACTGACGTTAAACTTAGCTTTACCAGCATTACCAGTATGATTTATTAGACCTATTGATATGTAGTAAATGTAATAGTCGCTTGTATTAGTGTAGCCCTTATCCCATGTACTGGTTCCCCGGTGTGTTCCTGTACCCAGGCTGCAGGGTTTTAAACTGGTTGTGTAGCAGGAGCCCTACTACACAACCAGTCAGTCATGATACGTCATCTGTTGTCTGTTTCTTGAAGTCAAGGTTTACTTTAGTGCTCTTTGATGGTATCGACTTGTTGTAGTATGATATGCTTTATTTTTGAATGTCACTTTATTGTTAAAGAAGACTTTAGTAGGAATTATGTGGCGTAGACTGTTTGGGTGAATATAACAGAGTTTAAGTGTATTTCAAGTATTGCAACTATTGTTGCCATTGACTAGTAACTAGTTAATGCTACTAGAAAACAGTTTAAGTTTTCATCATCAAGATGTCCATTATGAGTGTATTGGAATAATCTGCGTTGATTGATGTCTGATGTTCTCAAAATAATAGCTTACATAAATTCTTGTATTATACTTATGCGTTTTAACTTAATTTATTAATTGATATACTGAGTCTGTATGTAATGAGCAGAAAAGGAAAGTTTAACAAACCAACAGAAGTGAAGCCTGAGGAACTGACTCATGTTCGCTTCTCATTCATGTGAGTTTTATTTCTCTTTTAACTCATCTTTTTGTGAGTATCAAATTATGCTAAAGTGCGAAGTCGCTAATATTGAAATAATTAATAATTAAACAACTAATAGGAAATAATGGTCTATACCTATAACAAATTTTTCTTCTTCTAGTGCACTGCCTTACGGCAAGTCCATGGCATATAATTGTTCCTACCAATTCTATCCTCAGCCTTTCTTTTCATCTCTGTATATGAATTTTTTATCAGATCATCTAACGTCCCATGTCTTGGTCTTCCTCTAACTTTTTCCCTTGCATTCTTCTTTCTATTACATCCTTTAGCAAACCATGCCCCAATAAGATGTTCTATAAAGAATTATGTTCTATTGATTGGGCTAAATCTTAAAGCATTTAGTGTTTTGAGAGATTGAAACCATTAATTTATTTGATTATTCTCGCTATATGGTTTAAACTTTAATGGACAAAAGGAGTGCATTGTGTAGTCTATTTTTAAGATTATTAATTGAATCGACAGATGGAGCGCATTTAGCAACCCGTTTGACTTTGACGTCGACATCTATCCCGGTCGTTTGGCGGAGGCGATTGCTCGAGAACCCTGGTCGAGAGATTTCTTTGAGCGACTCAAGAAGTGAGTGCTGACGTGTATGTCGATTAGTCCTCGTGTAGTCTAATCAATCTGTTCATAAAAATCCATTCGTCAATCAGGTGTGTCTGCGATTGATTTCTTGAATGAGCACTGCTGCGTTAGCTAATGAAAATGTCTTTCAAAATAGGACAAACAAAAATATTTAACTGAAAATCATATAGAGTTCGTTGTCCTTATTGTTACTTATCAGTAATCGGTCCTTCATTATAATTAAGTAGTTAATTTTTTCTATTATATATCATTTTTAGTACTTAACACCTAAATTAGCTAATTAGTTGGTAATCAAATTTATCAGCTAATTGTGTTCATTACTCATGATTTTAGTATCAAATTATCTATTTATTTGTGAGAGCAGACAATCATTATTTGGATTCATATTTAATAAACTCATTAGAAACCATCATTGATTAGTTAGTATGCACATACCATATACACCGTAGACTACATGTATGTGTGCTATGTGAAAATGTGCATAGATCAGCGCTATGTGTATTGTGTGCACATGTGTATAGATCACTAATATGTGTATTATGTGCACATGTGTATAGATCACTAATATGTTTATTATGTGCACATGTGTATAGATCAGCGCTATGTGTATTATGTGCACATGGATATAGATCAGCGCTATGTGTATTATGTGCACATGTGTATAGATCAGCGCTATGTGTATTATGTGCACATGTGTACAGATCACTGCTGTGTCTATTACGTGTACTTGTGCTATGTGTATTATGTGTACAACTGTACATATGTATAGATCACTGCTATGTGTATTATGTACACATGTGTATAGTTCTATGTGTACTATGTGCTGATGTGTATAGTTCTATGTGTATTGTGTGCTCATGTGTATAGTTCTATGTGTATTGTGTGCTCATGTGTATAGTTCTATGTGTATTATGTCTACGTGTCTATGTGTATTATGCGCTCACTTGTACAGAACTCACCAGACACACTACGAGCAGTGGGGAGAGCTGTTTGGGGTGGCGCAGGTGGAAGGATTTGATGAGAAAACTGTTTACATGAGAGGATATAGGGACCATTCATACGGTTATCTCTATCTCTTATCTATATCTTATCTATGAAACTATCTACTTGAGAGGATATAGAGACGATGCAACTATCACTCTCTCTGTCTGTCATATCTCTCCTTAAATTTTAGTCTAAATCAGTTGACATGAGAATACTCTGATGTGTAACTAGTATAGCTCATATTCATACTCATCTTACTAGTAGAGAACTCATATGGTTGTATCTAGAGCTCATTTAATGTAATACTTGTAATTATCTGCATTCCTTTAAATTCTGAAATATTATTAAGGGGCCTCATTTTAATTAAATTTATGTCTTAGATCTCGCTTTCTCTAATGCCTAAGCTGACATAAGTGTGCTCTTCTAGTGTGAACTACTTGTTGTTGCTTGATTTTTCATTATAGCTGCTTCGTGTGAGGAATCGATTCTAAAAGTTTATATTTGACTTCAATTTGTATATTAGTGCCTTCCAGTCATTATGTCCCATTTTTAATATTTTTCTATGACTTTTATGTCATTTAAAGCTGATTTAAGTTAAATAATAGTAATTGTATTCTTCTATTTAGAATGCTTAGATTTGATAATGAACTGTGTGTATATTTTATTTTCTAGCCGTACACACATGTCAATACAGGTGCATAAGTAGGCTTATAACCGCTTCAGATAAAACATTAGGCTTTTAATGATTAAAGTCAAAATAGTAACAGTTTGATTTGGTTGTACAATTGTGAAATTACTAATTCTCTTGGCTATTGATACTCTCTAGTTTTTCGGTGTATTTTGTTATGTGTCACAATGCTTAACTACTGGTCATTTACCTGCTGTGTGTGATTTGATTAGGTGTACGCGACTGGTACACATTCCACAGATATGCCATCAACTTCGCTTATCTTGAGGTTTGTATCTCGTCACTTCGTTGAATAGGAGTATCCATAATAATGTGAACTTGTGTTATTTAAAATACCCTGTACTGTTAAAGTATCGTCACTGTATCACACGGGTCAGAGATTTTCCTATTGATGATCGAATCCCCTTCTTCCTGCATGACGTACAGAAACTCTATTAACAACTCAGACGTCCTACCGGTGCATACTGATTTATGTAATAATTAAGTGTTTACTATTATATGTGAGAAACATTAATATTCTGCAGAATATTCTCTTCAGCTAATTTAATTAAAGAACAGTCGCGATTGATTGCCTATTTTTACTTGTAACTCTGATGTACTATTGGTTTAAAAAAAAATTGGGTATAATTTCAATTGAATGGTACATGAAATTCATATTAATGTACTATAATCTTTCCAACTAAACAGACATGCTTGCATTATAACTAAAAAGGAAACTGCTTGAGACTTCCTGGAGACTTGCTCGAGACTTTGTCGAGACTTGCTTGAGACTTATTCAAGACTTGCTCGAGACTTGCTCAAGACCTGATCGAGACTTGCTCGAGACTTGTTCAAGACTTGCGCGAGACTTGCTCGAGACTTGCTCGAAACTTGCTCGAGACTTGCTCTAGACTTCTCTGGACTTGCTGGAGACTTGCTCTAGACTTGCTGGAGACTTGCATGAGACTTGCTCCAGACCTGCTAGAGACTTGCTCGAGACTTGCTCTAGACTTGCTCGAGACTTGCTCGAGACTTGCTCAAGACTTGCTCGAGACTTGCTCGAGACTTGCTCTAGACTTGCTCGAGACTTGCTCGAGACTTGCTCAAGACTTGCTCGAGACTTGCTCGAGACTTGCTCTAGACTTGCTCGAGACTTGCTCTAGACTTGCTCTAGACTAGCTCGAGACTTGCTCGAGTGCTGCTGAATTTGATCAGTGCTATTTTAGGTCATGCTGAAGGATATACTTTAACTTTTCTACTTATCTGATTCATTGCACCATTTACCTTGCTGGCTTTGCTCTAATATGAATACTTCGCTGATGTATGTTGTACGTGTGTGTACACAGGACGGTACAGTCTTCCACGTGGACAGCATCAGCCTGCCTGACACCATGTCCCTGTAAGCTGCTCTCTCGTAACTTTACTTGTTTTATTTGTTTAATTTCTAACTGCGTCTCTGTTTTTATACCTACTAATAATTAGAATCTCTCTCTAGTGTTCATGGCAGGTTCAAGCTGTATTCGTATTAGAAGTCTGCTTACGCGCCATACAGAAAGTCATAAATTATTAAGAAAATAGATTTAATGCAACATTATAAAACTAACTTATCAATTTCAATTGTTTGTTTGGCTGGAGCCAGTGGCGAATCATATCGGTAAGATATTCGACCGCGGATCAGTGTGTGCGGGGCTCAAATTCCTGGACTCGCCAGTTACTGACGTCGCTTTCGAGTGAGGAAATTGACATTAATATTAGCTTTTACCCACTGTACCAGCTCTTTGTCGATGGAAACACAATTAGCGTTTATTGCAATTACTACGTATTGTACAGTGCCAATGATCATGCTGTGTACCAAATACATTGTGATAATTAAAGAAATGAGTAATTGAGGAAACATAAGTCTTTCTATGTTAGTGTTCAGATGCAGTATGATAATCCGTGTGGTTTGAGTACAATGTGATTAGATCTGTGTTATAGGTTGTGTTGTTTTGTGTATAAACTGCAGTAACGTTTTATGTATGAATAGTTATGTGTATACTTCAGTGTGGTTATATGTGTGGTTATGTGTAGACTGCTGTGTGGTTATGTGTGGTCATGTGTAGACTGCAGTGTGGTTACATGTGTGGCTATGTGTAGACTACAATGTGGTTATATGTGTGGTTATGTGTAGACTGCAGTGCGGTTATATGTGTGGTTATGTGTAGATTGCAGTGTGGTTATATGTGTGGTTATGTGTAGACTGCAGTGTGGTTATTTATCTAAGCCTGATGGTAACATGTACCCGGTCACGTGGACTGATATGGACATGTTAGCACTGGGAGAGAAAATCAACCCTCCTGATCAATACACCTTCCACTTCATTGCTGGTACACAATGTTTCTCTCTCTCACTCTCTTTTTCTAGCTCTCTCACTCTCCAATAAAGTTCCACTCTTGTCGGTACACACCTCTCTGGCAATAATAATCTTCTAGTTGGTCATTCTTTCCATGACATTACCAGTTTTCTAAGTCTTCAAATATTAATTAACAATGTTGCGTTGGAATCATTTGGAACTCGAAGTCTTCTAATGGCGAGGCGTGAGGTCAGAGCTGAAGCTGAGTTTCAGCTAAACTATGTAGAACACAAGGTTGGTTGATGGTAGGTTGATGTAGAACACAAGAACTCTATGAACAGTTAAACTAGCACAGGTAAACTCTATGGCTCGCAGCTGACAAGTGCCATTTGTCCGACTGTGAGAATAGGAAATAATTGTACGTGAGACCCATGAAAGTTTTCAATGTCCTGCTTTGCTGGGACGCTGAGCTTTGCAATCTTCTTCAGCAATCACATGCTATTTCAATTGTTGTCAAAGTCTGGATTCCATCTCTGTTCATATGATTTGTTACTCACTTATCAACGGGTCTGCGAAAAATATATATTGTGTCCAGGGTTTCTGTATTTTTAAGGGAAACCTTTCTCTATATGTGACTTTTGTTGTAATTTCTCTTGCACGATTACATACTATGATGAGGTCTTTGTCTTGGCATGCTATTCTGTGCTCTATTGCGCTTTGTTATGTTATGCTAGGTTAGGTTATACTGTGTTATGCTATGCTGTGATATGTTATACTGTGCAATATTATGCTATGCTGTGCTGTGTTATGATATAATGTGCTATGATGTGCTGTGATACGCTAAGATATGCTATTCTATGTTGTACTATGCTATACTATGTTGTACTATGCTATACTATGTTGTACTATGCTATGCTATGTTGTACTATGCTATTCTATGTTGTACTATGCTATTCTATGTTGTACTATGCTATTCTATGTTGTACTATGCTATACTATGTTGTACTATGCTGTACTATGTTGTACTATGCTATGCTATGTTGTACTATGCTATACTATGTTGTACTATGCTATACTATGTTGTACTATGCTATACTATGTTGTACTATGCTATACTATGTTATACTATGCTATACTATGTTGTACTATGCTATACTATGTTGTACTATGCTATACTCTGTTGTACTATGCTTAAATATGTTGTACTATGCTATACTATGCTGTGCTATGCTATGATATATGCTATACTATTCTATGTTTTGCTGTATTGGCTGTGATATGCTATGCGGTATTATGCTTGCAATGTTGTGCTGTGCTGTGATATATTTAGATATGCTTTGCTGTACTGGTAAAAGTAAAACATGCATTATAGTGAAATGATCAATTATGTTGATATCTATCACTTTTTATACAACATGTTTAAACCTTTAGGCAATTTAGACCATTTTCCGTATTACCAGTCCAGTGAATGTCCGAGATTTTACTCTCAGATCAGTGCGGCTGGGATTCGAATCCACGAGTTTTCAATTCACCTCAGGATCTGTCATTTGAAACTTCATGACGTTACCACTACGCTATCAAGACATACAAAGTAAAGTGAAGCTAATGTTAACTTAGTTTTCTCACTCGAAAGCGATATCAGTGACAGTCGAGCGCAGGATTTGAACCCCTGCACATACTGATCCGCGGTCTTACGAACATCGTCGAATCTTACGAACTTACAAATCTTACGAACATCGTCGCTGGCTCCAGCCAGTAGCGATGCTATGCTATGCTATGCTGTTTTGTACTATGCTATATTGTGTTATGTTATATATATCTATGCTACGATACGCACATGTTGACAGATGGTAAGACGTACACTGTGGAGACGCGCACTAGGGAGGAGATCATCTACTACATGCATGAGGACAGGCGCTCTGTCATACTCGAGCACGTCAGTGACTACCTCGTCAATGGTGTGCGCGGATATGGTATCTTCGAGTTCCTCTATCGCTGGTGTGATCTTCTCTCACTTTCTGTCTATCTCATTGCTATGTTTTTATTACTATATTTTTGATATTTTGTACTCAATTCAAGGTACTAGTTAATGTATCACTATCTTCTTCTCTCTAATTGTAGCGGTTTATATTTACTTACTATTCAATTATTTTAAATCCTTTTTTCCTTTTATATTACTATTTTGTATCGCTATTTGCAGAGGTTCAAATTTGCTTACTATTAAGAGATTTTCACGGCCATATCTAAACTAGGATTCAATGGTAGTTGATTATGATGATGATAAAAAAAAAATTTAATAAATTTAAAACTTTCAGCCTCGTTCACACTTATGATCATATCAATATTTTGTAACTGCACTTTCAATTAACGTTTTGTTCGAGAATTTTATACTGAATTTTTAGATGAGAGAGATTCGATACGTGCACCAAAAATCCAAAAAACTAAAACCAAGTTTAACGTTAGTTTCCTGCTTGATAGCATGTCAGTTATGGGGAGAGCACTGGATTTGAACCATAACCTCTTGTCAAATAGCTTGCCAAATTCAGCCCATTAATGGATATTGTGTGATGTTGTATATACGTATAGTGAGAGCCGGCTGAGTGATGTGGCCATACCGACTGAGATAGCAATGCTGAGAGAGCCGAGTGCTTTGTCAGACTCAGACCTGGCAGCGCTGACACTGAAGTTCACTGATAAGGCCTGCACAGCGGCTCAGCTAGTGGGAGGAAAGGGTTGTCAGCTTGCTCATCTCACTCAACTCAATTCTCACGTGTGTTCTTATGTTCTACATCAACCACTTCCACTCTATATCTAACATCTCTATTCTCATGTGTGTTCTTATGTTCACAGTTACTTCCACAATTTAGCTAATATGTTACATACTATTGTTTTCTGTATTTGATATGCTAGGTGCAGTAACTGGACGCGCTTAGTGCATTGTTTCTATTGAATGATAACGGGCCTCAGTGTAATTATTTGAGGCTCTAATTTAAGCTAAATACAATTGCTTACCACCAATTTTTAACCAATTTAGATCACTTTATTAAAGTATGATAGTTATTATTTGAGAACTGTGAAAGAATACCGTAAAAATTACCATGAATTCATATTCATATACCAATATGTGAGCCAAGTACTTGACTGTACATTGTCTACACTGTGGAACAATTTACCAGATGTAGTAAGAAAAGCGCTAAGTTTATTTAGAATATTAAAACAGATTATTAGCTTCATACTTGGTCAGTGTTGATCAGATTAATATTAATTTATATTAATTTAATCATGCATACTCTTGAAGGCTGTTTAATTTTAGTTATGCTTCAATTTGTCCTGCTCTGAAGTTTATTTTTATCATTATCATCATCATCATCTTTCCTTGAAATTTAATCTCAACTTAGTAGTGTCGGGATGTCTGGCCATTAAAGTAATTCTTGATTTGACAATTGTCAGTTGTAGAATTACCATAGGGTTTGTGGTAGTAGTGTAGAAAGCCGGAGCTGACTTATACTAGTCAATATCGTATTGTGCACAGACCTTTGCCCTTTTGTTGTAGCCACTTTCATATTGCTTGTGTATATTTATTTACTGCTAAGTATGTTTCTGTACTTTTAAAATTTGTACCGAAATTAGCAAAAAAACAGTTTGAACCGTAAAAGTCGTAGTAAGTCCGGTTCATTTCTCCATTCATTCAATCGATTCACGAATCTTTAGTTTATTTCGAGGCAAGATTATTCTCTAGTATGCTGATCTCCTTATAACTCCTTATAAGATGATTGCCTTAAAGATGCTTTCCATAAAGATGCTTTCCATAATGATGCTTTTCATAAAGATGCTCTCCACAATGATGCTTTCCATAATGATGCTTTCCACAAGGATGCTCTCCACAATGATGCTTTCCTTAAAGATGCTTCCCATAAAGATGCTTTCCATAAAGATGCTTTCCAGCATGTAATGTCTACTTGTGGAGAGAAGAATCTGAAATAAACTTAACACCGCATGAGATGAATGTGTAGAAGTTTCTGATGTGAGTATAGTGACGAACATTTTTATATAGTAGTAGTAGACAACATTTCTCTTTGATTTCTCTACTCGCTGCATTTGTTCACAGAAATTCAAAGTTCCAAAAGGATTTTGTCTTACGATAGCTGCATTCGAGAGGCAACTTCAGGTACGTCTACTGCTTTAATTATATTTGCTGTATTTATTGTATTCGTTTATTTTATTCACTTACATTATCTACTAATAGCCATATCATGGTATTTCTTACAGTTGCATTTAAAAATGAGTTATGCAGAAGAAATGTAAATGTTTGTAGTAAAATGTAGCCACATACAGCTGAAGCCCAATGAAACAATAGATCAGTATTGTAACTTTTAGTGCTATGTAATTTACTAATTTTATATTCACTCGAGTGGTTCATGCAATTTACATTATCTGTACTTGGATATGTTCTTACACGATTCACTTGTTATTTGAACTTAACAAAAAATGCTTTGCTACCCTTGAATTGGCTCACAGACGATTAAAACAATCGTATTTATGTGAATAATTAGTTTTCTTATTATAAAGTGTAGATAATTATAATAATATTAATGTTGGACAAATGTAGACCATCTATCTAATTAGAATTATGGATACTGACGGTCTTTAGATAGTTTGTCTTGATTGACGTCTTGTTCATATAACACTGTAATGAAATTATCTACCTATAAAATAGCCAGAGATCAACCAAAAATACCACCTCTTTCATTTCGTGTAACGCAAGGATAAATACGAGAATTTGCTAGGGCTGTGACTTCTTCTAAGCAATTGAATGTTGTATCCAAACGGCTTATTTGTCATCGTCGTATGAAGGAACGGACGTTAAACCTTTATCTTTATTATTTATCTGCCTATATTGTATTTTTCAGAAAAATCCAATTCTAGCCTCTAAGTTAGACGATCTTCACAAGACATCAATCTCCTCGTAAGTTAGCATGTGTTATATATATATATATATATATATATATATATACATGTACATGTATATATATATATTGTATATATATATACTATATATATACTATATATATGTATATATACTATATATAATAATATAATATCTATATATATATATAATGATATATATATATACTATATATATACTATATATATATATATATATATATATATATATATTTATTTATTTATTTATTTATATATGTATATGCACATGTATATATATATATATATATATATTCTTATACATGTATATATATATATATATATACACACACACACACACACACACACATATATATATATATATAGTATATATATATGTGTGTGTGTGTGTGTGTATATATATATATATACACACACAAATATCTTAGTGCACTGCCTACTGCAGGTCCATGGTATATAACGACTCCACTCTTCTCTGTCTTCCGCCTTCCTCTTCATTTCCACATATGAGTGGGTCTTTAAATCATCTAACGTACCTAATCTCGGCCTGCCCCTGCCTGTTTTTCCTTCCATTCTACCTTCTATGACCTCTTTTAATAGACCTTCCCCCCTTAGAATGGGCCCTATCCAACTCTTCTTCCTATTTCTTAATATATTTATCAACTGTCTATCTGTGTCAACTCTCTCCAGAACTTCCTCATTTGTAACCTTTTGAGTCCAGGTAATCCTCTCCATTCTTCTCCAAATCCACATTTTCAACGCCTCCAATTTCCTAATATCTTCCTTCCTTAAGGTCCACGTCTCACATCCATACAATAGCGTGGTCCAAACCAAAGTCTTCACTATCTTTATCTTTGTGTCTTTCTTTAGACTTTTTGTTAATAGTTCTTTTCTACTACCAAAGGCCGCTTTTGCTTGTGCAATCCTACTGCATATTTCCGTCTCACATTTCCCGTCATCGGTTATAGTATGACCAAAATATTTGAAACTCCTTACCTGTTCCAGTTTGTGCCATTTATTGTGATATTAACTTCACCCTATTATTGGACACTCTCATAACCTTGGTCTTTTTTATATTAATCTTCATGCCATATCTCAATACCGTATCATTCTGCCTACCCGTATCCTCTGCAGACCAATCTCGCTGCCCGCTACCATTCCTTGGGCATCTGCAAATCGTACATCTTGTAACAATTTCCCTCCTACTTTTATTCTTTCTTCCAAGTCTTCCATGGCTTCCTCCATCATTGCCTCAGCGTAAATGTTAAAAATGTATGTATATGGATAGAAGCACTGAGTAAGTGAAGCACTGAGAGACGCGTGTGACGCCACTGTGTCTGCTAGATGTTATTGTATTTGTGCTTAGAGCAAGTGAAGCACTGAGAGAAGCGTGTGACGTCACTGTGGAAGTGTTTAGGGGCACGCCACTGTGCCTGGAAGTGAGTGACGTGATAGAGAGAGAGCTGAGAGTTGTGCTGGGTGTGACAGGAGAGACTGAGGGAACAGTGGCTGTAGCTGTCAGGTCTTCTGCTGCAGGTTACTCTCTACCCTCTCTCTCTCTCTCTCTCTCTCTCTCTCTCTATCTTTCCTTATCTGTTTCCATTTCACTCAGACGGTCTCGCGCTCTGTCTTTCTCCTCTCTTTCTCGCTCTTCTCTTTCTCTCTCTCTCTCTCTGTGTCTTTCTCTTTCTGTCTTGCGCTTTCTTATTGCTACTACCTCTGCTAGTACTCTATTTTTATATCTCTCTCCCTCCCCTCACCACGGTGTTAAGTTGATAGTTGAGGATCAGGCAGTCGAGAGGTAAATGAGAATCTCCTCTAGTAGGTACAAGTTTTGTTCTCAGTTTCCTGAACCTATTCGGGTATTACAGGTAATTTTTCCGCCCTTTTCTCTCGACTACGAGTTTTTATAAGACTAGTGAATGGACTATTCTGTGTGTTGTAGGTGAGGACGGCTCTGAACTCTCAGCCGCTGGTCAGATGACTACCTACCTGGGTCTCACGCAGTTCCAGAAGGTTAGACTCTTTGATGTTGACTGTACAGCATAGTGGTTAAAACATTTTCGTCATGTTAGAGAGGCATATGTTCGCCGCACAGTCTGCCGATGATGGCTCTTGTGGAATGTGAGATTCCGTTCCGTTAAAGGTGCACTGATAATTATTAGTAGAACCCAAGTATAAGCTTATTGAATTGAAGGAATAATTGCTCATTTTGTAAACGTTGCCTGTACATTATGAAGCCTTGTGCTTTTCTTGGGGAATATTAGAATATTAGGCACATGAATTCTACTGCAACTCAGTCTGACTGCTCTATTGTTGTTATGGTTGCTCTATTCTTGTTATGACTGCTCTATGCTTGTTATGACTGCTCTATTCTTGTTATGACTGCTCTATTCTTGTCATTCTTGTCATGACTGCTCTATTCTTGTCATGATTGCTCTATTCTTGTCATGACTGCTCTATACTTGTTATAACTGCTCTAAGCTTGTTATGACTGCTCTATTCTTATTATGACTGCTATATTCTTGTTATGACTGCTCTATTCTTGTTATGACTGCTCTATGCTTGTTGTTGTTGTTGTTGTTATGTCTGTTATTCATTTGTTTAGATTTGTGAAGCCGTGAGAAACTGCTGGGCCTCGCACTTCGACTACCCAGCGGTCATGTATCGTAGGCGAGTATTTTTTCTCTTTAATTTAAAAATTGACATATACGCTTTTAACTGAATTCATTTGTTTTTCTATTTACTTGTAAGTGTACACTCAAATTAAAAAACTAAATATGATAAACATAAGAACATGTAAATTAGATGCCAATTAATGTTCAGCGTTATACATAGGCTATGTATAAATTTGACATGTTGACATGAAATCTGTATGATTTGATTTTTTCTTTCTAGGTAGGACTAATTAAATATTTTTTGACGTACAGATAGGTAAAATTAGACCTAAATAGAAATATGTATTTGAAATTTCATATTATAGGCCTAGTTGGTCACTGGCTCTTTTTGGTAAATGTACTTGTATAATGTACTTTTCAGTTTTATATTGAACTATGTGTTATTAATATTAATTGGTTTTAGTTAAGAGCCTGATGAGTCTTAAACAAGCATATAATTCCTTCCTGACTCTGTAATGTTATGTTATGTTATTATTCATTTATCATTTTGTTTCCTGTAATACTAAGCATGTGGATCAGATATCAGTCTTAATTATACTGGCAGTATGTGCTGGGTTTAAATCCTGGGCTTGCTCGTCACTGACATCGCTTTCCATACCATAACCGATGACGGGAAATGTGAGAAAACTGACGTTAACCTTAGCTTTACCAGTTTTTTATTTTTATTTTTATTGGCCGACCTGCTGAGTTGTTATTCAGCAGATAACATTATTAGTTGATTGATGTGTACAGACAGCATGGACAGCCTATAAGATCAGCTGTTGTTGTTATCAGATAACATGTATTAGCTGATTGATGTGTACAGACAACATGGACAGCCTATAAGATCAGCTGTTGTTGTTATCAGATAACATGTATTAGCTGATTGATGTGTACAGACAGCATGGGCAGCCTATAAGATCAGCTGCTGGTGTTGTTATACAGCAGATGGCTCCATGCACGGCAGCGGGTAAGTCAACTTTAAGCCTCAAGGCTTAAAGTCTCAAGGCTTTATAATTTCTTGACTGTGTCATGTTTAGATTAGATTAATTTGTACAATGTTTGTGGGGTGAGTCTGTGAGAATTAGTATGAATGTTATTGCTGTTTCTATGAACTAATTTGTTTATTAATATAATCACAATTGTTGCTGACAATTCAACTGGTCTCAGACGATTATTATGATTTATGACTTGATGTCATGGTGCTATTCATTTGCAATGATATCGAAAGTCTCTGTGGATTTATAGGTTCATAAATCAATTCACAAGAGGTAACTCTAATTGATTTAAATCAGTGTGCGTCTGAACTTGATATACGACTATGATTTGAAGCTTGAAGCCATATAGTAGATAACCTATCTGATAAGAATTAATCATAAATTGCACAAGATCAAGTAGACTAAAACAATGGCTGGAAAATCCAACAGCTTTCGCTCTCTCGCGAAAGTCTATACTACAAGAACATTGCTACACGCAATACATACCACCAAACCATCATCAATTCATTTGATATTTTGAAGTTATTTCCTGATATTAACTCGGAGATCCTGTGTTAACCTGCTAGGTGTTCTATTCACGAGGGAACCAATCAGTGGCAACCCTGGCATCATGATCATGAACGCCAACTTCGGACTCGGAGAGGTGAGTTTTGTTGTCTTATAAAATTATTTAGCTTTTTTGTAAGATAAAATTATACATAGGTGTGTGACTTCGGCTTGTTCTCTAATTTTTGAGTTGCATTTGATTTTTAATTTACATTTGATTTTGCTAACATTTGAATTACAACCAAATTGCACAGGCGCCGATCAATTCAAGTCCAACACTGGACATAAAATATTCTGGCTCAAAATGCTCAGACATCGATGTGTTTAGTGATGTACGTGATCATAAAGGAAGAGATATATGAGAAATACTAATTATGCATATATTACCATATTATACTATATTTACACAAAGTTGCCCTACAATTCTACATAATTACACAGAATTATGCAATAATGAATGTAACATCGAACAATATATAGGGTACTACACTTTAACAGCTCCAAAATTCTAAATTGAAAATTTATAAAAGCCCCTTCTGCTTTTAAAACTTTTTTATCGTTAAAATTATAAACTTTTGAAGAAATAAATACGTAGAACACGCCAAATTGTGTATAATTATATTTTCAGTTGTATAATCACGGATAATTATTGTAAAATTATGTGTAAGTAAAGTATAATTACGTATAATTAGTATTTCTCACATTTCTCCTCCTTTATGATTATGCACAAAAATACGATATGTTTAGCAGACCTAGAACTGTACAGTATGTACGCTGTGTTTGGTGCAGTCTGTGGTGTCAGGTGAGGCAGAACCTGATCAGATCACGCTTAGGAGAGGTTGGACTGACGAGGTAGAGATCATCAAGCGAGAGATAGGCAGCAAGAAGACACAAGTAACTGTCGCCGGTTAGCTGATCCTTGTCTCTGATCTGTCGAAATAAATATCTATGTTAATTTATTCTTAAAGTTTAATGTGGGATTGAAGGAATCGTGGAGAGAGTCTTGGCTAATGCTGCACAAATGAACTTGTATCGGCTGTTCAATGTGTTCATCTCCCTACATTTAGCGGCACATCCAAGATTAGCTTCTAATAAAATCATCTCTCTTTCTCTCTCTCTCTCTCTCTCTCTCTCTCTCTGTATCTCTCTCTCTCTGTATCTCTCTATCTTACATTTTTATAAATTTTTAATAATACCGGCCAGATATAGATTGGCAATGAATACCTTTTTGATGACTGCAGTATGAGGCAACTGAGGCAACTTTGAGGATCACTTATCGTCTAGATGGATCTTTTAGTTGTAGGCTAATCCTATTGAAATAATAATGTTTATCTTTCTATCCTCGACCAAGGATAAAGACAGAGGCATCCTCACAGCAGACAATGAAATAAATTAAGTGATCATAAAATCACTAAATATTTCTCTTACTGTATTGCTAGAATATTTATTCGTAAGAAACCATATGTACCGTATGTGTGTGTGTGTGTGTTTGTTTATGTGAGTGTATGCATGTGTTTGTGTAGCTGGGGGAGGAACGGAAGTGAAATCATCAAGCAGCAGTTCAGCATCTAGTGTCTGCTGTATGAGTGACGATGTTATACTCAGGCTGGCTGATATAGGCATTGAGGTAGTAACAGCAGGATTCTAGTCTGCCACGCTGCGCTTGTCTAGTGATTTGAGTTATATCTAACTTTTCCTGTCTAAGCAGTGGGCCTGTGAGACCCAGGCTAATCGCTGACCCAGTCTATAGTCTTAGGTCCTTTCTAATATTAGACCCTTTCTCACATTAGATCCATTCTAATCATAGACCCTTACAAACCTTAGACCATTCTAACCTCACATCCTTTTTAACCATAAACCCATTCCAACTTTAGACCCTTTCTAACCTTAGATCCATTTAATCTTTGTATTGTGTAGTTTTACAAGATAAGCTTAGAAATTTACTTTTCGAAAACTCTGTTCAGTATATGGAAGCAGTTTTTAGGCATGCTGTCTGTTAATGCATCTTGGACTGCTCACAATTTCTTTAGGATGTTCCATCTTGTTTGTTACTAATGGAGCTCTTTAAACGTTTTTACATTGCTTTTTAATTGCTTATTTCAAGCATGCAACTGTTGGACGTTGTTGATAGCTTTCAATACGCCTGTGTTGTATTGTAGCTGGAGAAGCGATTTGGAGATTCAAGAGACATTGAGTTCGGAGTTGATAAAGAAAACAACATTTATCTATTGCAGGTATATTACATTTTCTTAAGTAGTATTAAACGGAAAACCACCCAATCATTCAAAATCCTTCAAGTCCAATATCAAGTTCCTATCTAGGCCTACTGTAGACTATTCAGTAAAAAATTAGTTTTTTTACCGCATATTCTTGCTCTACAGATAATGTACTTTGCAGTTGGCCTATTAGTTGGTATGTCTACAAAAAGAAATAAAGCTAATGTTATTTTCTAAAGGTAAAATAAAATAAAATCTCGAGTGGGGGAGTCTTGATATGTCTGTGAAGATCATTGATCATTGGTCGACGACTGTAATCCGTGCGTGTTCATAGTGAGTTGAGTGCGCTTGCCTGTAATCCTGTAGTCTCTTCTCTTCTCTTACAGAGATTGGATATAGCTAGAAATCAGGAAACAGCTGAGGAAGCAGAAAAAATCTGTTGAATGATACAGAGATAGAATAGCTTGTTATGTTGCAGTCTATTTGTATCAATGCATCAACTTCTAGTAGAAACATCTTACAATTAACTCATACTAGTTTGCTATCTCTTTACTTTTTATTAGTCGATTGACGTCACACAGGCACGGCCTATAATATTATTAGTTGTTTGACGTCACACAGGCACGGCCTATAACAAGTCTTGATCACGACACTGAGTGGCAGCTGCTGCATGAGTTTGACACGGGACTGGCCACAGATATCGAGCTACACACCACCGCCAATATTCAGTATGTCACATCTCTGTGTCATTGTAGAGGCTAAACATGTATTACATGACTATATACATGTATTTAGTATTTGAGTAAATTACTATTAACTTCTATTGCTAAGCTTCATTGCCTATTTAATAATCTAATTTCTAAATTTAAATTTTCAATGTTGCTATATTTGTTCTGTGAAGGCAATTAAATAAGTGTACATTTTGTATTACTGTAGAAATATCGAAGTACTGAGCTAAATTTGTTCTCAATTTTGTTATAAGATGATGATGACGACGTAACTAATTGATTACTTGTGCAGTGTTGTGTAAGCAATTAGTTAAACACATCCTCTTCATCTCATAAGATGAAGAGGATGTGTTTAACTAATTGCTTACTTGTGCAGTGTTGTGTTATGAGATGATGAGGATGTGATTGACTAATTGCTTACTTGTGCAGTGTTGTGTTATGAGATGAAGAGGATGTGTTTAACTAATTGCTTACTGTTGGACTGTTGTGTTAGAGAAATGATGCCCGGAGCCATGACACCTCTAACCATCAGCTTCTTTCTGGAAAACATTGAAGCAGCTGCTCAGGTCCGTATTTCCACTCTATTTGTCCAAGGCTTTCAGCTTAATATATAAAGTCCTTCTGAATTTATTCGTTCCGTGAAAAAGTGTGTGTGGGTATGGGTGGGTGCGTGCTTGCGCGTATATGTGTGTGTGTGAGAGAGTGTGTCAGAGTGTGGTTGGCAGATTGTGTATGAGAGAAAAGAATGTGTGCATTACAGGGATATTGGTCTAAGTATAAAAATATTTGTAACGAGTGTCTCACGGGCGAGCGTGTTTCAGTAATCTTGAAAATTTGATTCACAGGGTATCAATTCACAGTTAATCAATTCACTGTGAATTAAATCCCAGTGAATCAAATCCCAATGACTCAGTTTACAATGAATCTGTTCACAGTGAATCAAATCACAGTGACTCTCTTTACATTGAATCAACTATTATTTCATACCTCCACTCCTTCCATTCCCTCTGTATTGATGACTGATCATCATCATCATCATCATCTTCCCTTGAATTCCAGTTTAACTAGTAAGAACTATATGCATTTAACTACATTGACAACTGTGTACATGCACTTAATGGCCGCCTTTATAAACATTGTGATAGTTTAATTGCTCTATGAAAAAGCAATAGTGCCTTGTTCTCTATGTCAGAATCGCATTTGCAATTTCGCGTGATACTACTATGTTTTTTATATGCTGTGTTTACAGTTGGGTCACGTGACTCTGGGTCTGCAGCCGTCCATTCACATGCCGACCAAGTTCTGTCCACTCACCTGTGGAAAGGGTTTCATCAACCTCAGTGTACGTTATCCGTTCTTATGGTCTACTTCTATTTAATTTGATATGCACATAACGTACTAGAAAAGTTATCTCTCTCTGCTGTTTTTCTTCTCCAACATGTGAAGTCTCTCTGACTCTAAGGTGGTTTGCCATTCAGTATTAGGCTTAGCGCAGAGTATACAAACGAAAGTTACCGTCTCTTCAAATGTTTAAAATGTTTAACCTCTTAATAAAAGAGATTTTAATAGCCTAGGACTACATGTATTTTTCTAGAGAGCAATGTGTCACCATTTTACTAATCGATGATTACCGTAAACGAGAGCATTAGGAAGTTTGCCTCTCCAGACCTAATAATGATTTGACGAACGATATAAATCAACAGGTATATTATGTTAGGTAACTATGATGGCACCACGCTGTTTTGACCATATGTGTGTAGTATATGTTAGGTAACTATGAGGGCACCACGCTGTTAAGTGACATTTTGTGTGTAGTATGTGTTAGGTAACTATGAGGGCATCACTCTGTTATGTGACAATGTGTGTGTAGTATGTGTCAATGTGTGTGTAGTATATGTTAGGTTATGTGACAATGTGTGTAGTATATGTTAGGTTATGTGACAATGTGTGTGTAGTATGTGTTAGGTAACTATGAGGGCACCTCGCTGATCTCTGACAAGCGCATGGCAGAGCTTTCTATCCTGGGAGAGATACTTGAGGACTTTCCCGTGTCTGAGGTCGAGGCCTACAATGGAAGGAAGAACTTTCTGGGTCGATTCCTGACCACTCTGCGTATGATCAAAGTATGTGGAGATGAAAGTCTCGTACTGTTCTTTTTGTATTTATGTCTTAATGTAGCTACATGTAGTTTGTATTTGATCTTTGTGGTCTTTTGATTTATGAAATATGAGTAATGGAGTTGGTATTAGATATCTGATATGATCTTTTGAGTGCAGTTATGATATTTGTGTATCTGTGTTTGTTTATAAAGGAATAATTATTGATAGTATATATTCTGCTATTTAAATGTATAAGTTCCGAGTAGATTCGAGAAGATGAAGAATTTAACCTTCCGATAACTACACTTGTTCATAAGAGGCGACTGACGCAGATAAAGTTGTGACGAGGCTTATTGTCATGTGGCAATGATTTCTACGTTTAGACCAATTGGTCGCTCATATTCCAAACTTGCTGAGTTCTAGTCACTAGACCGATTGTGGCATTTTACACCGGGAAAATTAATCTTAATGGTTCTTTTATCCGTATTGTCATTTTGCATAGATTTACGCTTGATAAATAAACTAATTGATTGATTGATTGATTGATATGGAAGTAACTAAAAGTAATTTGCTTAACACAGAGTATATATGATGGAGGCAGTGACGTAAATCACTGGATAAAGGTGTCAGAGACACTGAATTTGGTTGATCGCAAGCACGACACGGCTCAAGACTTGTACAATGATATATCTGAAGAGTGCACAACTCTGGCCAAGGTTTGATGCTTGACTGATACTTGAAAACTTTACAGTTACGAAACACTTACATCGAGGTTTGATGATATGATAATTTAATTAAACATTTGTTAATTTGTTAATTTGTTAACATAATGTTAATTAAACATTTAACAGTTAATTTAACCTAATGGCAAGGATATGTTTATCCTTGCCATTAGATTAAATTAACTATTAAATGTTTAATTAACTGTTTATTAAATAACTGCAAGACAGGAAATCTAGCATCTCAGCGAATCCGTGAGCTTCAATGACAGTCTGGAGGAATATGCTTCTATTTTTTCATTACATGTTGTACAATGATATCTCCTGCTGTCTCTCATCCAGTGGCTCTATGTGTATGTCTGTTTGTACAATGATATCTCCTGCTGTCTCTCATCTAGTGGCTCTATGTGTATGTCTGTTTGTACAATGATATCTCCTGCTGTCTCTCATCTAGTGGCTCTATGTGTATGTCTGTTTGTACAATGATATCTCCTGCTGTCTCTCATCTAGTGGCTCTATGTGTATGTCTGTTTGTACAATGATATCTCCTGCTGTCTCTCATCTAGTGGCTCTATGTGTATGTCTGTTTGTACAATGATATCTCCTGCTGTCTCTCATCTAGTGGCTCTATGTGTATGTCTGTTTGTACAATGATATCTCCTGCTGTCTCTCATCTAGTGGCTCTATGTGTATGTCTGTTTGTACAATGATATCTCCTGCTGTCTCTCATCTAGTGGCTCTATGTGTATGTCTGTTTGTACAATGATATCTCCTGCTGTCTCTCATCTAGTGGCTCTATGTGTATATCTGTTTGTAGGCGTGGGACTTCCACATTAGACGAAGCATGGGCTCAGCCGTTTGGTCCAATGTTCTCATGAGCGTCGTGTCTCAGCGTGCCCTTGGTATGTAGCACTGCTGTAGGCTTACACCAGTACTAATAGATACTCATAGAGGCACAGTGTCTCAGTGTGCCACTGGTATGTAGCACTGCTGTATGCTTACACTAGTACTAATAGAGTCAAACTCATAGAGGCACAGTGCTTCAGTGTGCCACTGGTATGTAGCACTGCTGTATGCTTACACTTGTACTAATGGATACTCATAGAGGCACAGTGTCTCAGTGTGCCACTGGTATGTAGCACTGCTGTATGCTTGCACTAGTACTAATAAAGTAACTCATAGAGGCACTATAGCTGCCGGTATCTTGCTCTCCGAAGTCTTTAGCTTAATAATTATCATTCTCGATCTTCAAATGAATTTGACAAATTCTAATACTAGGGATATCATCATGGCATTTTACTACTGATGCTGGAAGCTCTGATGTCGACTGTTTGACAGTAGAGATGCAGGACTTACTCTTGCATTTGTTGTTGCCTCTCGTCATTTCTGTGTCAGTCTTGATAAGTAATGATAAGCGAATAGCCCTACAGTAACCCCTTGCAAGCTTAAAGAATTTCTGGCTAATAACGTGTAATGATGGAGTCTCTAACGCGTTTCTTGGTTTATTAACATCACTCTAAGTCATATTGTGCACTGGTTTACTTGGTTTCATTTCTTTGATTCACTATTTTTGGAATCATATTTTGGCTTCTTTTAATTAATCAAAACTGTTCAGAGAACAGACTCATAGGATAATGTGAAGATTTACTAAGTATTAAAGAAAACTTAAATGAACTAAAGTGTAATTAATTAATCCATCCATCCAGTTGTAGAAGCTGAAATTGACTCGCTAATAATTTATGTTGTCACTACTGAACACATGGTAACACAAGCTAAATCACATCGTAACGCGAGCTAAATCACTGGTGATGTCACTATTGAACACATGGTAACACAAGCTAAATCACATCGTAACGCGAGCTAAATCACTGGTGATGTCACTATTGAACACATGGTAACACAAGCTAAATCACATCGTAACGCGAGCTAAATCACTGGTGATGTCACTATTGAACACATGGTAACACAAGCTAAATCACATCGTAACGCGAGCTAAATCACTGGTGATGTCACTATTGAACACATGGTAACACAAGCTAAATCACATCGTAACGCGAGCTAAATCACTGGTGATGTCACTATTGAACACATGGTAACACAAGCTAAATCACATCGTAACGCGAGCTAAATCACTGGTGATGTCACTATTGAACACATGGTAACACAAGCTAAATCACATCGTAACGCGAGCTAAATCACTGGTGATGTCACTACTGAACACATGGTAACACAAGCTAAATCACTGGTGATGTCACTACTGAACATATCGTTACACTAGCTAAATCACTCGTGATGTCACTACTGAACACTTGGTAACACAAGCTAAATCACTCGTGATAAATCATCGCGATACTTTTGTTTGTAGTCTGGACTTCAGAACATTTTGCAGATGTCGCTCTCATGCTATCACATTGTACTGATGTGTACAGTGCTGATGTACCTGCAGCTCTCAAGGTATCTCTCTCTCTCTCTCTCTCTACATTTTCACTGATTCAGTGTTAATTCTTTTGTTTTATTGTCTCCTTTTTTCTTATTTTCATTATTTCTCCCTTTTTTGTTTTTACTATTGTATTTCTTTCTCTCGTTTGTTTATGTTTTGCTGATTTAGCTCTCTTTCCATGACTTCATCTGTTGTCTAATCTCCTATATTCATACTGTTCATAATCCATCTGAACATTCTCAAAATCTTTGATTTCTCATTTCTTGTTCTTTCTCTTCCTATACTCTCTTGTTTTCTTCGGTTAATCAACTCGATCTATATTTGCCGTGTATATCTCTCGTATGTGTTTTATATTAGCCTGTTGCAGTTATTCTTCGTTTTCATGTTTATGTCTCGTTATTTGCGTTGAATACCTAATTTTTTTGGCGATCCTAGTGCATTTAAGTTCATAAGTTCTTAAGTAATGAAACAAACTTAGAATTCTTTGCGTTGTTATTTAACATAAAACCAAGTTTTGATGGAATTGCTACTAATGGTTAAACGTGTTCAATAATTGATCTGTAGTGATATATATCGTAGGTACGTCCCTGACATCATCCTTGGATGAGGAAACTGACGTTAAACCTTTATGATATATTATTGTTAATATTATTATTATTACAAAGCTTGTGTATGTCGTACAGAACCTGGCGTGCAGCCTGTACAAGTCTGAGCACAGGCAGAGATTCATCAGCCTGTCGCCCGAGGTAACCACGCTGTTTATTGTGGGAGTTGTGTGAGTCGTATCGGTGATGTTGTTGTTGTTGTGTCGCCTGAGGTAACCACGCTGTTTATTGTGGGAGTTGTGTGAGTGGTATCGGTGACGTTGTTATTGTTGTGTCGCCTGAGGTAACCTCGCTGTTGATTGTGGGAGTTGTGTGAGTCGTATCGGTGATGTTGTTGTGTCGTCTGAGGTAGCCGCGCTGTTTATTGTGGGAGTTGTGTGAGTCGTATCGGTGACGTTGTTATTGTTGTGTCGTCTGAGGTAACCACGCTGTTTATTGTGGGAGTTGTGTGAGTCGTATCGATGACGTTGTTGTTGTGTCGTCTGAGGTAACCTCGCTGTTTATTGTGGGAGTTGTGTGAGTCGTATCGGTGATGATGTTATTGTTATCTCAGCTGCTCTGATAGCTGCTAGTCAGCAGGAGTGATTTGAAATGTTGACTAATTAACGTGGGATAACGTCTTTAATTTATGTATCTTTTATATTTCCGTTTATTTGAGGTGAATTAAATTTAAGACTACCACATTCTATAAAATCTGCGATCAGTTGCGTCCATTAACTGAATAATTTACCAGTTTTCAAAATGAAAAACCATGTGTATATATATATATATATATATATATATATATATATAACTCCCAACATGTTTATATATTGTAAGAAAAATGTTTTTCTTGCAAAGAATTTAAGATATATTTTAAACAATAATCAAAAATAATCCCTATAAAAGAGCTAAGATTTTTTTTGTGCGAAGTCTGTTTTCAACTCGACTGTCGTTTGCTATATAATGTTCTGCACATTCGTACTGAATTTTCAATATTTTGAACAGCCGCAATGATATTCTCATTTTTACTGTAAGGAAGATAAATTTAGAATGACAGTTATGATGCTATTTTGATTTTCGTCCTATAGCATTCTTCTTTCGTCAGCTCTATTTACTTTGTGCTTCTTATATAGCTTTCAGGGGAACACTATTGATTTTCAGTATATGCTGAAAAATGCTGAGCATGCATTTAATGTTTCAAGATAATATTATAATTTGAGCATTCGATTGCCAGAGTATTATTCTGGCAATCGAATGCTCAAATTATAATATTATCTTGAAACATTAAATGCATGCTCAGCATTTTTCAGCATATACTGAATTTGTATGTACTATTAATATGTACATGTATATAGGAGGCAGCAACCTGGCTCAAGTCTTCAGAAAGTGGTAACGCTGGTAAAGAGTTTGAGAGTTTTTTGGAGAGACATGGGCACCGCTGTGTTAGAGAGGTACGTCATGTTATAGAGTATTGGAATGGTTTAAGAAAATAAAGTACACTGTAATAGTTGTGTTATATCTGAAGATATAATTTTTCGGTCTCAATATGTCGGCTCATGCATATTCACTAAATAGAGTCTTTTGTCTGATAATAATTGTCGCTCGCTGTTCACTACTGTACAGAAGTACTAAACTGCCCCAACTTCTTTCCTTGCGTAACGTAAGCAATGAACGAGCGTCTTTCATGTGCGCAACTAAAAGAATGTTCTGTTTGTTTCTCAGTCAGAGTCAACCCAATAGAAATATAGTGCTTTTAGTGTTGTGTGACCCAGTCATGATACGTCTACGTATGATGTGCTTACGGTTTGCAGATACTCTCGTGTTGAGCAGTCCACTGACTTTCGTGTTGATCCCATCAAGTGTTAGGTCTATGGCAACACTGTTATCTATTAATGCTATTTATAGCATAGAAAAATTATCATTTCAGATTTGTGTTGATTTGTAAAGCTGCCTTCCACCGCAGCTAAATTAGTGTACTCTAAATAAATATATGCAGTACTCATTCTGTTTAATTTCAATACTTCCTGTTATTTATGCATGTAATAATTATTCTCTTGCAAGAGCAATGGATTCATTATGCTGGTTTACTGTCACTAGTTTATGAGAGAATCATGCAACTTAACTAAGCCGAGCTTCGAACCCACGACATTCTGCTTACATAAAAAGTGTTACTGTAGTAAGCTCACTTTTTGTTTTATTTGAAAGAGAATTATCACCCTACCTATGAACCTAAGTTTAGTCTTGCAATCAATTGTAGCTTATAAAGCATTTATTTCACGCTTTATAAAGAGCACTCCATAGATCAACAAGTTACTCTCTTCACAATAGGCTTGGCCTTATACATACCTTATCCATGACTTATCTATACCGTAGCCTATAGCTTGGAAATATATGGCGTCAGAGGTATATAAGAGGAAATATATGGCGTCAGAGGTCCCCTTGCCATCCTAACATTTTTTGTATATTTTGTAGTTTAAGAAATAATGAAAGATAATTGATATATATCTGATATAATTTTCCTTAATAAAAGAATTATCAATAGCTTTTGAAACTTGTCGCATGTATTTATATTGCATAGACTTGTGCTTGCAGGCTGAACTCCGTGAAACCTCTTGGAGAACTGATCCTGTTAAAGTTATACAAGTGGTCCAGGTACATTTCCTCTTATTTCTATATTACATCGTATTTATATAAGTAGCACAGATATATTGGTGCCCACTTCTCATTTCCTGTTGAACAGTAGTTACTGTTTTGTATAACTATGGTGCATATTTTAGCAATGTTTAGTAGTAAATTTATTTCTGTTTTATCTGCTAGGCTTTTCATTCGAATGGTAGAGAGTTCAAGCTGTTGTCAACCTACCGGACCCAAACTCGGGAAATCGCTGAAGCCACTGATACTCTTATGATATGTTGTGTGGCATGTGTATTCAGAGTATGATGAAATCACCGTTGAGTGAGGAACAAGAGCGTGCTGTGAAGAATGCTGATCCCATTGAGTCTGTCCTCTCTCAACTAAAGTCACCCGTCACTGCTGGCGGCAGGTTATCCTTATCTCTTATCTACATAACAGTATGTCCATATCTCTTATCTACATAACAGTATGTCCTTATCTCTTATCTACATAACAGCATGTCCTTATCTCTTATCTACATAACAGTATGTCCTTATCTCTTATCTACATAACAGTATGTCCTTATCTCTTATCTACATAACAGTATGTCCTTATCTCTTATCTACACAACAGTATGTCCTTATCTCTTATCTACATAACAGTATGTCCTTATCTCTTATCTACATAACAGTATGTCCTTATCTCTTATCTACTATCTGTTCAACACTATGTCCTTATCTTTTATCTACTATCATTTTATCTGTTCAACAGACCTTATCTCCTATCTACTATCTGTTCAACAGTATGTCCTTATCTCCTATCTACTATCTGTTCAACAGTATGTCCTTATCTCTTATCTACTATCTGTTCAGTAGTATATCCTTATCTCCTATCTACTGTCTGTTCAGCAGTATGTCCTTATCTCTTATCTACTATCTGTTCAACAGTATGTCCTTATCTCTTGTCTAATGTCTGTTCTGCTGTATATCCTTAACTCATATCAAATATCTACATTTGTGCTACAGTAAGTCATTACCTTATAAATAATAATAATAATAAAGGTTTAACGTCCTTTTCCTCATCCAAGGATGATGTTAGGGACGTCCTAATATCTATTCTACTATCTGTATGTGAAAGATCGATATTATTGCAAGAAAGATTACAGATGAGACTATGTCTTCAGACCTTATCTCGTTCTGTCACTATTCTCTTATCCATCTGTACTGTAAGTGCATATGTCTTCAGACCTTAATCTCGGTATGGCTCATCGTATACCCGTTAGCTTGCCTACATTCAGCGGGTAGTCTAGTTTGTCTGTATTGGCTGTTGGTTTCGCATTTTTCTGAGTAAATCTGAACTTGTAGTTTGCAATTGAGTAGGACTGCTATCAGTCCGTATGTTTAGCAGATTCTTTCTGAACTAGTTGGTAGCAACGTTCACAGCGATATTTATTACTTTAATCACGCAGTAATTGTGATTTTGCATAACTACGTCTTGTTAAGCTTTTAAATCCTGCACTCCTTCAATAGTTATCTCTTTTATGTCTTTTTCTGAAAGTGTTAACAATATTTAATTCCAGTATTCCATACTTTATTCCAGTGTACAAATTATGAGTTTAAATCAATTTGCAATCGTTAAGTTTACTTATAATGATTGGAAACTTGTTAACCTTTGTTTAATAGAGCAATGTACAGTGTATGTGCACATAATCTTTCTCACTTGACTACACGGTTGATTGGTAAACTGATTGAACAGAAGGCTGCATGACTATTGCTCGTTATATGACTTGTTATCAAGTCTCCTGAGCTGATTCATGTTGTGTAAAGACTTTATCAAGTCTCCTGAGCTGATTCATGTAGTGTAAAGACTTTATCAAGTCTCCTGAGTTGATTCATGTAGTATAAAGACTTTATCAAGTCTCCTGAGCTGATTCATGTAGTGTAAAGACTTTGTCAAGTCTCCTGAGCTGATTCATGTAGTATAAAGACTTTATCAAGTCTACTGAGCTGAATCATGTTGTGTAAAGACTTTATTAAGTCTCCTGAGCTGAATCATGTAGTATAAAGACTTTGTGTATTGTTTGCTATAGAATGGCTCTGAAGAAGATCATTCCTCGTGCACAGAGAGCTGTGGGAGAGAGGGAGTATGGCAAGGTAGGCGTGGCCTCTTATATGTAAATGAGTTAATTGTGAAGCTCCTGAGAAATTTGTAACTAGATTTTGCTAATTAGTAGTGATTTTTTTGCTAAAAAATTTTCTAAAACGAATGGAAGAAAGGTCCGTTCATATCCCGACCCTAGTTGAACTGGGACTTAAGGGAAACTTGTCACTTGGTGGTGATGATGATCATGATGATCATCATGATCATCATGATCATCATGATGAGTGATGATTATCTTGGACGCTGACGGATATTGTAGAGCTAGATATCAAGTATTCATAACAATTCTTCTCGATCAATGCTAGTCTAACCAAACCTCCGATGAATTCAGACATGTTATTTACAAAACACATTTTAAAACATGAAGTGAAAATATGGTTTCTTTGGTCTGCCATTTTTAGGCCAAGAGATCATATCTTGGCCTAAAGTATATTGGGTCAAGATATGGTCTTGTCTTAATATTCTTAAATATCTTCGAATTGTATGAATTCCATGAATACAGGCTATATTCTCTATCAATCTTAAATATTTTAATATGATAGGCATGTATTGAGAAATGGATCATTACTCAGTCTAGTCCAATTGCTACTTTGGTAGGCCAATCAGTTGATCAACCATGGCGATGGTTGGCATGGACGTCTTGAAGAAAAGCCCTTCGGGCTTCTGACCTTGTCGTTAAACCCATAAATAAACATGAAATGAAATAAATGAAGACATTTTTGACAGAATACGAGCTTACTTTGAACTGAGAAGAAGAAATACCTGATGGATCTGTTAGAGATAAAGTGGAGGAGAGAGAGAGAGAGAGGGATGGAGGGAGGGAGACAGATAGAGAGAGATGGAAAGGGGGAGAGAGAGTGTGTGTTTCCAAAAGGGAGAGAGATAGAGGAAGTGTTACTAAACGTTATTAATAAAATTGTGTTATTTTTCTGTTATATAATTTGGACTATTGTAACTGAATCTGATACGCCACTACTGACTGCAAAAGTCCTATTTTGTTCTATTCATTATACTGTAATTTGTTGAACTTTCTCTTAGTACTTACCATGTCAGAGTCATCAACTTTTTGCTGGTGCCTAATTGCACAATTTGATGCTTACTGCTCTTGACTCTTGAATGGTTTTATGTGTATAATAATTGAGAATAAAAAGGATCATACCTATGTATTAAATATATACATGTATATTATGTTTATTTTTAATTATTCCATTTTATATATTGGCTGTATTTTATTTATTGGCTGTATTTTATTTAATGTATGTGCTTGTAGAGCCTGTCTGTGAAGATAGCTGATGCCTTTAAGCTTGCCTTCAGGAAGTTAGCTCACATGTTGGTACAAGAGGTTGGTATGACAATGTCACTGTTTCATTACGATTAGCTCACATGACAATGTCACTGTTTCATTACTATTAGTTCACATGACAATGTCGCTGTTTCATTGCGATTAGCTCACATGACAATGTCACTGTTTCATTACTATTAGCTCGCATGACAATGTCACTGTTTCATTACTATTAACTCACATGACAATGTCACTGTTTCATTACTATTAGCTCGCATGACAATGTCACTGTTTCATTACTATTAGCCCACATGACAATGTCACTCTTCAATACTTTTAGCTCACATGACACTGTCACTGTTCATGAAACAGTAACAAAGACATAATCAATCTACCCTGACCATTTTTTGATCACCGGACTGGCTTTCGCTTAGGACCTTACTTCGCCTCAGCACATTTCTTTTGCAGATTGATCTGGGTGAATTGATCTGTAGTGATGTGTGCTGTTGGGGACGTCCCTGACATCATCCCTGGATGAAGAAACGGACGTTAATCCTTTATTATTATTATTATTATTATTACTAGTAGCTCACATGACAAGGCTGATGCTATTTAAGTAAGTTTTCAAATGTGCTGAATTATTTTTACGTGTAGGGCCTATGCAGTTACAAAAAATGAAGAAGTCTTGAAGAGAGTTGGTACAGATAGACAGTTTATACTATTTTTTGCCATAAGAAATAGATAGGACATAAGAATTGGATAGGACACATTCTAAGGGGAGATAGTTTACTAAAGGAGGTCATAGACGGTAGAATTAGAATCGTAGAAATGAGAAGCAGAGGCAGACTGAGATTAGGAATGTTAGATGATTTAAAGACCCGCTCATATGTGGACATGAAGAGGAAGACGGAGAAGAGTGGAGACGTTATATACCTTGGACCTGCCAGTAAGCCCATGGTAAGAGAGAAGGAGAGAGAAAGAGACAGAGAGGGAGAGAGGGAGAAAAGAACAGAACAAACAGTGCGGTAGGATTGCACATAATACGAAAGGCGGAGGATAAAAATATGTGGTGAGGTACAATGGACCTGCCACTAAGAGGTACACTAAGAGAGAGAGTCTGTATCTGGTATGTATGTATCCTTGTGTGTGTGTATGCAGGCTACAGAGTAATTGATGTGTTTGTGTATATGTCTGTGAGCACGTAAGTGTCTATATGGTTATGTGTCTGTGCGTGTATGTGTCTGTGAGCACGTAGGTGTCTGTGTGGTTATGTGTCTGTGCGTGTATGTGTCTGTGAGCACGTAGGTGTCTATGTGGTTTATGTGTCTGTGCGTGTATGTGTGTGTGAGCACGTAGGTGTCTATGTTGTTATGTGCGTGTATGTGCATGTGAGCACGTAGGTGTCTGTGTGGTTATGTGCCTGTACGTGTATGTGTATGTGAGCACGTAGGTGTCTGTGTGATTATGTGCCTGTGCGTGTATGTGTATGTGAGTATGTAGGTGTCTGTGTGGTTATGTGTCTGTGCGTGCATGTGTATGTGAGCACGTAGGTGTCTATGTGGTTATGTGCCTGTGCCTGTATGTGTATGTGAGCACGTAGGTGTCTATATGGTTATGTGCGTGTATGTGTGTGTGAGCATGTAGGTGTCTGTGTGGTTATGTGCCTGTACGTGTATGTGTGTGTAGAGTCGCCTACCGGATGAAGATCTCATCTATTTTCTCACTCATCGTGAGATTGGTCAGCTCCTTCATACGAGATCACCCAAGCTCATCATGAGGTCTGTCATTCACTGATTGACTGACTGACTGACTAACTGACTGACTGACTGACTGCATTCTCTGTAGTGAGAAGATCTTGCTTTAATAATAATAATAACACAGATTATAGTGAAATGATCAACTGTGTTGATATCTATCACTTTTAATACCACATGTTAAATCCGTTAGGCAATTTTGTCCATTTTCCGTGTAGCCAGTCCAGTGAATGCCCGAGATTTTACTCTCAGATCAGCGCGGCTGGAATACGAACCCACGGGGGTTCAATTCACCTCAGGGTCTGTCATTTAAAACTTCATGACGTTATCTACACCTCTAACCATTGCGCTATTGAGACATTACCTCAAATATTTACATCACATTATATTTACATATAATGCATATATATGGTATATTTGTTACTAGATTATGTATTACCTGTAGTATAACCCCACTGCATATATATGGTATATTTGTTATTATTTGTGATTCGTTATGTTTTTATCATACAATTATTAGAAAATAGAGTATACCTTATGAAGCCTATAGCTTGGGAAAAAAGATGACTTCTGAAGTGGTTTCCCATTGCCTTCCTCAGTTTATGCTTGGTCGCCTCTTACGACACATAGTTAACTGTTGGTGTATTCTTTATTGTCCCGGACACAACACGGGATTTTAAGCTCCAGGATTTCGAATCAGATAAAGGCGTTAAAGATGGTAAATGTTCTTCGATTAAGCAATACAGTATTGATAGATTTTATTTAGGTGACTGATTTTGGCAGATTTTGGCTTCTTGGTAGAGAGTGCGCCTTTGAATCGTGAGGCTGGCCTGGCTTCAAATACCAAGTCAGTCAGCTACAAATAAACTCCTAGATGAAGTATGGCCCGTGCCAGTAGTGCTAGATGGCTGCAATACACCAACAATCATGGAGAGAAGGAAGAAATAATGAAAACTATAAAAACATAGCAATACAACCCTGTAGTCACGTTCCCTGTGTTCTGTGCATAAAAATAATACAAAGAAATGTAGATAATAGCCATTCTTCTTGATACAACGACTCTGAACTCAGTCATTTCATGTAATTGATGTTTCTGATATATAGAGCTCAAAAGAGACGACAAATTCTGCCAAAGCAAATGGATCTAAAGTTTCCCAGGATTTCCAGAGGTCACGATAAGCCGGTTAGTGTCAGCATTAATTAATGTTGTAATCAAACTTTATGCATTGCTATCAAATGTAGTATTGATCAAATGTAAGAACTATCAAAAAATATCATTTATCGTCTAATATGAGATGTTGCTGTTGTTTAGAGCGTTGGGCACTGAAGTTATCAGAGGTCACATAAGTTGTTATTATCTGCTCATTTAGTCATCACAGTAAATTGTTCTTGTCCGAGCTGATCATTTAAATTAATTAAATTATTTTTTAAATAGCAATGCACTTGTAAAATCTAACCAGTAATTCTTTATTCTTTTTAAAATTAAAACTTCGATAACTCTTATCTACCTTAATTTTAATATTCTTCAACCTTACTTGACCAGAGTATTCAGACGTTCCTTCTCTTTATAAGTTCAAAGTTTAAAATGAAGCCATTACAAAATGTGGCATTTACGACGATTATGCAATAGAGTGATACGGTGATTATGGTAAAGAATGACATGGTGACTAATGCTGTAGCACTTTACGGCATTACGGTGACTTGTGGCATAGAGTGATACGGGTTATATCTGCTTTGTGATACGGTTTATAATATCTACGGCGTTCTTGATGAAGTGTAATTTAATTTTGTGAATATAAAGTCCTGCTACGAATACTCGCATGGTATGAGTGCTTTTTAATTTCAGAAAACCTTAATTACTGCGTCTTATCTTGTATTATAGCTAATGCTGATCCATTTTTCGTAGGCTTGACAAACGATTTAATCTTTGCGTGTGGTAACGTGTTACACGGGTTTATGTTAATGGCCTATGATTTTTGTGAATAGAAGAGATTTTAAAGTTAAGCTCAAATGTTTTAGAGAGAATTGCAGGATAGGTTACTGCAATGACTTGCTATATGAATTATTTTAGATCATCTGTGACGAATCACGGCGCAATGGAAATCATACTGTTGTTTCGAAGTTAAAAGGTAGAGAAAACGGTTTTTCCTTAAGTTAAAACTTTGTGAAAAATTAACTAAATTAATTAAATTAAAGCTCGGTATAAGTTACACTCGTTGACTGAGAACCAAGCACTCTGGCATTATAACGCCCTCTGCTTCAGCCACTCGCTCAAATAGCAAATCTTCATTCTGCTGACTCTTCATATAGTACAATTTTGTGGTGAGATACGAGGGACTTGATTGTAAATTAAAGCTACCAAATAAGCTACAATTTATTTTATAACCTTTCAAATTCGATGAATGCCTAGAAACTTTCAGAAACTCTTCAAAATCCCTAAACTCGCTTAGGACAACCGTCACCAGTCAAGCGCAACAGTTTATCCGTCCTTCTACCCAAGTGCTGCTGAAAACACCTATAATCTCCTCCCTCTCCTTCTCTCTCAAATTATTTATATAAAATCTTAATCTACTGAGATTGATGTTATTGATTACTATTAGGCTACCTCCTTTTCTTTAATTTCCTTTATCGTTGGACTGATTTTCTGGATTTTGGAATTTACACCGGTTTTGTACCTTCGTTTTGCTCACCGGCTTGAATTTGTCTGAATAGTGCTCGATGTTGTCATTGATGACGATGTCACTTTAATTGTTGTGATTTTATGTTATACTGGTTGTTTCTGAACCCAGGGTGACCGCATATGAGTTAATCAATATATCATTTATATAAATGATCTAAGCGTACTGAAGAAGATCATCTCTTTGTAGAATCCACAGCAACTGTAATGAAAGTTTAGAAAACATCGTCACATCGAGACTAGTCGAAAGGCTTCAACTGGCACATCTGTCTAAAGTCTGGACATAGCCTCTTATTACGTGTCTGCTTCATAGGCCTAACTGTAGACCCGTTGAGTTAGAACATAACAGTCTTATCCAGGTGGATGTGATTCTCTCCACTGTATATAGTCTGTAGTGAACATGTGCTATTCCACTTGAGGTACTTCTCTTAACCCATTGAGTGTGGAAGAGAGGAGTGAGAAAGAGAGGAGTGAGAAAGAGAGGAGTGACGAAGAGAGGAGTGACGAAAAGAGGAGTGACGAAGAGAGGAGTGAGGAAGAGAGGAGTGAGGAAGAGAGGAGTGAGGAAGAGAGGAGTGAGGAAGAGAGGAGTGTGGAAGAGAGGAGTGAGGAAGAGAGGAGTGTGGAAGAGAGGAGTGAGGAAGAGAAGAGTGAGGAAGAGAGGAGTGAGGAAGAGAGGAGTGTGGAAGAGAGGAGTGTGGAAGAGAGGAGTGTGGAAGAGAATAGTGAGGAAGAGAGGAGTGTGGAAGAGAGGAGTGAGGAAGAGAGGAGTGTGGAAGAGAATAGTGAGGAAGAGAATAGCGAGGAAGAGAGGAGTGTGGAAGAGAGGAGTGAGGAAGAGAGGAGTGAGGAAGAGAGGAGTGTGGAAGAGAGGAGTGAGGAAGAGAGGAGTGTGGAAGAGAATAGTGAGGAAGAGAATAGCGAGGAAGAGAGGAGTGTGGAAGAGAGGAGTGAGGAAGAGAGGAGTGAGGAAGAGAGGAGTGTGGAAGAGAGGAGTGAGGAAGAGAGGAGTGTGGAAGAGAATAGTGTGGAAGAGAGGAGTGTGGAAGAGAGGAGTGTGGAAGAGAATAGTGAGGAAGAGAGGAGGAAGAGAGGAGTGTGGAAGAGAGGAGTGAGGAAGAGAGGAGTGTGGAAGAGAATAGTGTGGAAGAGAGGAGTGTGGAAGAGAGGAGTGTGGAAGAGAATAGTGAGGAAGAGAGGAGTAAAGAGTCCTTAGACTCTGCTGATACTCAGCTCATGTACTGATGTGATGTAGGTATGCCGGTCAGTCAGGGAGTGGTTGAGGGCGTGGCTAGAGTTGTCAAGTCTCTGCAGGAGGCCAATGAGATCAAGGTATCACTTGTTGTGTACACTCTGTTTACACACCTCCATCTCTTGCTGCGTACACTCTGTTCACACACCTCCATCTACATTCTGTGTTAATAAATAGAGATATACTGATAGTTCCATACACTGATGTATATGTTGTTGTGTACAGGCTGGAGATATACTAATAGTTCCATACACTGATGTATATGCTGTTGTGTACAGGCTGGAGATATACTAATAGTTCCATACACTGATGTATATGCTGTTGTGTACAAGCTGGAGATGTACTAATAGTTCCATACACTGATGTATATGTTGTTGTGTACAGGCTGGAGATGTACTAATAGTTCCATACACTGATGTATATGTTGTTGTGTACAGGCTGGAGATATACTAATAGTTCCATACACTGATGTATATGCTGTTGTGTACAGGCTGGAGATATACTGATAGTTCCATACACTGATGTGGGATGGTCTCCCTACTTTCCACTCATCTCTGGACTGGCTACAGAGATTGGTGGTCTGCTCTCACATGGTGCGTTACTCTTAGTCTGATCTGTTATCTTCTGTACTAGCGTTCTCTGAACCTTGAGACCATGCAATGGATGTAATTATGAAAGTTCTGCCGACGACGACCTTTCTATGAACTTTATTCTGCTGACACGATTATGCTATAGTTATGATCCTCTCTACTGTGTTAACCACATGATTATCCTCAGGGTAGCTTCTTATAAGATAATAGCGCTGTTTTTATCAGAAGCTTTACTGGCGTCGGTTAATAGTGTGTATAATTAGTACTTCAGTAGTGTAGTTCAAGTCTCCAGTGATATCGATAATGTTCATCCTTGGAAACATTTAAAATATTTCCTATTATTCCAAATTCTTTATTTGCTATGGCAGTCCCTGTTTGTATGTTTAGAAATGTTTGTATCTTATTGCTTAAAGTTTTGCTAGAATTCTAAAACATTGGTGCCTCGCTGATATAATTATATGACCTTGCAGTTTACGATGACAGTTGTTATGTTTCATGAAGGCGCCGTGGTAGCAAGAGAGTATGGTCTGCCATGTGTTGTGAACCTGCCTGAGGCCACTTCCTGCTTCCAGTCTGGTATGTTGATACTAGTAGTTATGTGATTGGTGCGATTAGTTGAAAAATCCTTTCTGCGTCATCTATGTTACTACCACTGCACTTGGTTTTTCCACCACATCCATCTCTATAAACAATATTTACTTCCACCCATTTCTCTCTCTCTCTCTCTCTCTCTCTCTCCCTTTACCTTCTCCGCTCTTTCTCTCTCTCTCTCACTTTCTCTGTTTGGCTGTACTACCAATTTGTATCTCTGTAGCTCCACCCATCTATCTATTCTAGTTCCACCCACCTGTCTCGCTTTAGCTCCACCCATCTGTTTCTCTTTAGCTCCACCCATCTCTCTCTCTCTCTCTCGCTCTTTCTCTCTCTGTTTATCCCACTCTTTCGTGTCTTAAAAGTCTCTTTGTCAAGTTGTCAATGACGAAAAATTATTTTATTTTGTACAGCAGTATTTCAGTATACTATTTTGAAAACATCTTTTTTCAAATGTTAGAAATTTTTAGATATTTATTTATTGAGAGTCGTATGCTACATTTATAGAACGTCGCCATAGGATTGAGAGGTTAGATTTCAAAGCCGGGTTCATTTATTGAAATTTTTATAGCTACGTCATAACGCTAATTAAAGCTCTCTCATTTGTTGACTATAACTTCATTGCAATTGCACCCCCTATGTAAATTTTTTTGCAAATTTATAACAGCTCTGACATGTGTTCACTATCAACATATGCCCAGTATGTGTATTGAAATTCTATAGCAGCATCTAGCTAAATAGGCCTGGCCTATAGCTCTCTCATTTGTCGACTATAACTTTCTGGCGAAAGTTCAATATTTAAAGTTTTTCGCACCATCACATTTGTGAGTCCTAAATATTAACGTTAAATAGAACGTTTTTGGTTTTCATTAATAGCACATGACTGATTCTATTCAATTTACGCAGTGTAGACAACTTTTAGGCCTATATTGCAAACAACTTTTTGTTATATAAGAAATTTATTGCTATTGATTTATTGAGAGTTGTACATTATTAGAACGTCGCCTTAGGATTGAGAAGTTAGAGTTCAAATCCAAGTTCAGTTAAAATTGACAATTTTTCCTGGATGTGTGCATTTTTGCACACGGTTACATTCTAGTATTAGATATGAGACTTATCAGCTTAAAACCTACTCGTCTTCTGACTGATAATTATAAGTCATGTGAGTATAAAAAGCTTTTCACTAGTATTCGAATTTACTCACATTATTGAATAATCGAGATGTGTTTTGAAATTTTCACATATTATTCTGTCTGTCAGTTTATCTAATTCTCTCTGAATATATTTACTGTATATATTTATGCATTATATGTACGTGTGTGTTGTGCTGCTGTAGAGGACAGAGTTATACTGAATGGAACCCTGGGAACTCTGGAGAAAGTGCAACAAATATAAGAATTCAATGCATTAGGATTTCTATACAAAAATCGACATATCTAAATTTAAATATATTTTTACTTCTTTGCAACTTTGCGCAGACTTCGATATTTTGTACTCATTTGTATATTGATTAGTTATATCAAAATTTATTTATGTTTTTTCATTACTGTTAGTTATGTTTGTCTCTTGTTGAGATTTTGCTAAAACTGTACAGCATAAATTATATCTTGTTACTTCATAAATTAAATTTTTCGTCTTTATATTTTAATATACCTACATGTACATACACTCTCTCTCTCTCTCTCTCTCTCTCTCTCTCTCTCTCTCTCTCTCTCTCTCCCTCTCTCTCTCTCTCCGCTCTCTCTCTCCTCTCGTCTCTCTCTCTCTCTCTCTCTCTCTCTCTCTCTCTCTCTCTCTCTCTCTCTCTCTCTCTCTCTCTCTCTCTCTCTCTCTCTCTCTCTTGTTGTCTGGTGGTTTTGTGTTGTAACATTACGTAGTGCTTCAGTTTCGATGTCTGACACTCTTATTCAAAAGTTTTTAACTCTATTACACTCTAACTCTGTTTATTCTATTACAGTCTAACTCTGTTTATTCAACAATGTTAAGGCAATGAATGCAGCGCACTAAACAAGCCATTAGCAGACTTGGTCTGATACGTTTTATTGCGCTGGCCAGGTGGATTTTAATTTTCTATTAGTGAGCTGAGCCCGTGGCTTGTTTGCAGGTTGTTCGACAGCGGATCAGTAGGTGCAATGTTCAAATCCAGTGCTCTTCCCGTCGCTGACATGCTATTCGAGCAGGAAACTGACGTTAAACTTGGCTTCAGCTTCTTGTTAAAAAATATATGATCATACAGTAAATGCTATAGCATTCACTAAATTATAAATCATAAATAATTGACTGTTAATTACTGTCCTATTTCTTAGGAGAAATAAGACAGTAATTCAGTAATTCTTTTTTCTTAGGATTTCAAGTAGAGTGATGTAACCATTAATTAATTATTGGTGATGGCTTAGCTAACAGCTTGCTTTCCTTACAACCAGGAGGCCTTCAGTTCAATTCTTGGCAGGATCTTGTCTAACAGTATTCCTTGCGAAACAGAAACCTCGTTTAAAGCTAAATGTAATATCTAACTTATTTAAAAATCTACGTTTATTGCATCACTATAAAAGGGTAACTGTTTAACTAGAATTCACACAGTTTAGATATCAATTTTTTGTCTATGCATTACTCGTGCTTCACGAGTGGCGTAAAAAGCCTTAATTGCAGCTTCCGCTTGAGACGTCCCTGACATTTCCTTTGTATTGACTAAATAATGATCCTGTCATAAGTATTATGTATATGTATGGTAACTGAATGTCTTAATAGCGTAGGGGTAACGTCGTGAAGTTTTAAATGACAGATCCTGAGGTGATTTGAACCCTCATGGGTTCGAATTCCAGTCGCGCTGATCTGAGAGTAAAATCTCGGACATTCACTGGACTGGTTATACGGAAAATGGACTATTAATTGCCTAACGTTTAAACATGCGATATTAAAAAGTGACAGATATCAACATAGTTGATCATTTCACTATAATGCGTGTTTACTTTTTTGATTTGTTACTGGCCTAACATCATTTACTAATAAAAACGCCATTATTTGTATTACATATACGTTTATAAATCTTTGTTATAATTCAGCAATCAAATTTTCTAGCGACGTCGACCTCGAAAATCTAGTCCATAGAAATTCTATGCAGCTTATAAATGCTCTTTAAATAATCAAGTGAAAAATAAAATGCAAACATATAATTGTATTACTGAAGTAAAACTAACAAAACGTATAAAAGTAAACTTTTGAGCATAAATTTAATCCAAACATGCTCCAATAAAATGATTTGTCACTTTTCAGAATTAAATAAATGAAACTGGCCACGTGTAATGTCGATCTCGAGAGACGTAAAGGTTCTGTTCCCGAGGACATTGTCTATAAGTGGATCATATCATAAACGTGATGCCTAACCACACCTAAATGTGACGTGAACAAATGTGGCATCTGAAGCAGTTACCCCTTGCCTTCCAGCGGCGGCGACGCCAGAGAATTGAGAGATGGTCTTAATTAACTGTAATCCATTACTCAACGATGCTAACAGCAAACGATCGTTGAAAGCTTAACAAGCAACTTCATTCTATACTTAGGCCCTATAAATAATATACAAGAACTTAGCAGACCACACGACAAGGATAGGTCTCTACAATCTCGAATATTATATTGTAGTAAGTTATACACTGGCAAAGCTTGCAATTATCACTCATAAGTAACGAATGTACAACAGAATATTACTTGTAGTTAAATACCAACTTAACAATTATATAAACTGACCTCTGATAGGTGGATTTGAAGTAAAGGTATAATCAACGGGTTTTCTAATATTTTATTCCACAATTCTCACGAGACAGGTTTCATATTTATTCTTTTTCATTTTTGAATTAATTCAATTCAATAGAAGTTTAACTTCCATATATTATATTATAAATTTTTTACTTGATTTTTATTCCTTATAGTTACACTTACATACATGACATACCGCATGTGCTACATAGTATCCTTTCTTAGTTGCTGTTTTTGTCATTTTCGTTATTTCCTCCTTTTCCTCTCCATGGTTATTAGTAATCGTTGCCTTATTAGTGACGTTGGCGCTCCAATGGTAGCCGGCGCGGATTTAAGAATAACCTCCAACACCATATTTACATTCAAAACTGTCGACACTCAATCTTCCAAAATGGTCGCCCACATAGTACTAACCTCGCATAACTTAGCTTTACTTCGTTCAACAGACGCGCAGCTTAATTGCGTGCGCTAAATCCCTCCAAGTTCTTCACACCCTGACGTTCAATGATAAAAGCATTTACAGGCAGATGTCCCACTGCTCTAATTATACATAACAGCCTTGACGTGTTGTCTCGATCTCTTAAACGTTTAGATTTATATAATCTTTATAAAGTTTTTACACTATTTCTTCCAACTAGGAAGAAAAAACGACAAGTGCGCAGAGTTAGATAATTATAAGCATCTGATATTTAACATCATCATTTTCCCTTGATCAGTTTAGGTTGGGTCAGGAAAAACATCTTTTAATTAACAAGTTCTTAATTTATATTTGAGAGAGACGACAGAATAAATCAGAGTGAGTAAGAATTATAATTATTTACATCAACAATGCTAGTACATAAATTCTACTTAATAGCAAATAATTAAATTCTTCGCAGCATTAAGTTTCTTATCCCCACAAGATATGTACAACAGGGTGAGGACTAGTGTGAAAGTGGAGAGTGGACAATCTGTGAGTTTGAGGTGAAGATTGGGGTACATCAAGGATCTGCATCAAGTCTTTATATTTGGATTAAGGATGAGTTGCTTAAAGGGGGCCCTGTGGTGCATACTACTTGCAGATGATCCAATGATAATAGGACATACTGTTGAGAAAGTAAGCAAGATGTTGGAAAACGTGAAAGAGGTATTGGAAAGTAAAGGACTGAGGGTGAATAAGGAAAAAATGGAGCATTTAGAAAGTAGATGGAAGGGTGAGATGATAAACGGAGATAGAGTAATAAGTCAGGGGGTGCAGATAAGGAAGGTAACAGATTTTAAGTGCTTGGGGTCTATAATAGAGGATGATGGGGAGTTGGAAAAGGAGGTTACTAGTAGGATTCAGCCTAGGTGGGCAAAGTGGAGGGCAGCTAGTGGAATGCTGTGTGATAGAAAAATACTACTTAGAATGAAAGGCAAATTTTATAGTTTTGTGGTAAGGCCAATAATGATGTATAGTTCAGAGTGTTGGGCACTAAAAAGGGAAATTTAGAGTTTGCATGTGGCATAAATGAGAATGTTGTGTTTAGTGCGTGGTAAAACTAGGAAGGACAGAATGGAAAATGAATATGTGAGGATAAATTTTAGTGTTGAGGGGATCGGGGATAGATTGGCTCAGTCGAGATTGAGATGGTACGGGCATATTGTAAGAAAGGCAGATGAGGATGTAGTAAAGAGAGTTTAGAGGGAAGAGCTGGATGTTTAGCTAGAGAGAGGTAGACCACAACTGACTTTGGATGTGGTAATTAAAAAGGACATGAAAAATAGGGGTTTGACTGATGATATGGTGCGGGACAGGGAGGACTGGAGAAAGTCTATTCATATCCCGATCCTACTAAAGGGAAGATGATGATGATGATGATGATGACTATGATGGTGTTTAAGTTTTTCATCCCAGACAACTGACAACATCTAATCAAATGATTATATTTATTATATACCATTCTGTCGATGCATTACAATCATTTGTAAATCTATCTGAAACGAAATATCACAACGAGAAGAGGGGGGGGCTAGAAGTCAATTCAAACAAATAGGTTGAGCTCTCCATAAAGACCTGATTTTCCTAAGACGGCAGGTTGAGACAAATGATCAATAAATAATCCTCTAGAGATTAGAGATAGACAACAATCATCCAGTCCTATGTAGTCCTCTCTACAGACACTTCTCTCGGGCCCACTAGACAGGGTGCATGTTGAGAGTTACCATGTTGTAGAGAACGTTGGGAAGGTTCAGCTTGTGAGCGGAGTAGATAACATTGTCTGGTAGATGTTCACGTATGACTATCACGCAGAGGTTCTTAAGAGCTCTAGGTCTGTGCACGGCAGCACTCAACCACCGCTCAGGTCTGTAGTCGCTGTCACGTGACTCCTCGATACCTCTCGCTCTGTTCAACGTCGACGTGGCTGCCTCATCAGTGATGGAATAGCCGGCGAGATAGAGCAGCCACAGGCCCTGCCACTGCCCGCTCTGACTCAGAGTCCTGTAGAACGTCTCTGCCTTGAAGTCCTCCTTGTGCACAAAGCCCATCGCTCTGATACAGAGACAGATGGCTGCAGAGTCCTCAGGACACACGTAGACACTTCTCATCTGCCACACGACGTACTCCCACAGAGGTCTAACTCTCGCTCCTCTATCGACCAGCTCCAGAGCAAACCTCAGTCGAGTGGAGTCGACAGAGGTCGGGTTATCAGAGTGCGAGCACTGAGGTATGACAGCCGAGCAGTGCTGCCCGTGTCTGCCTCCACAGTCCCACGCCCTGTCTGTCACCGCATAGATCAGCGGCGTCTTCTTCCTCGCGTCCTCAGCGTCAACGTCAGCTCCTGCGTTGTCCACTAAGAACTCGAAGCAAGTCTGGCAGGCTCGGTGTATGGCAGCCGCTAGGGGAGAGTGTCTGACAATAGTCTCACGATTCGCTCCACCGCTGCCGCCACCTCGCGACAGTTCTTTAGATGAACTACGACTGAAGTCTCGAGAGCTCCTCGTATGAGAACTGCTGCCCCTGTGAGTGTCAGTCAACCCAGATGAGTGGCCCCGCCCCGCACAGCTGCGCAGAGTGTGGGAGGAGCTTCTGGCGGAGCTACCGTGGTGAGAGGTCTGGTGCGGGTTGTGTGAGCGGAGAGGTTTCCTAGGATTGACTCTGCAGCCGCCCATGACGAGCATGCGAGTGATCTCACAGTGATCAGCGATGGTAGAGTAGTGCAGCGCTGAGCCACCGAACCTGTTCTCTACGTTAGGATCAGCGCCATGACGCAACAGCAAGTCCACCAATCCTATGCTGCCCACCTGTACACGTAAACTCTAAATCATTTAATCATCTACTTCTATACTCTTCTCTTAACTCAACTCTATAAAAATATTTGTGGAAGACATTTTGCCAAGAAATCTATATTTAAAAGCTCTTTGTAGACTTGATAAAATATCACTGTTATCCATATAAATTAAATAAATCTTAACAATGCTGCTTCAAATGCTAAAGAAGGCAATGAATTATTTCACATTAGATTTTAATCTTCTAGACATCATATGGCTATTGTGATGAATGCAGATGCAAAATTATATGAGGAATTAAATCGTAAACGTAGAATTGCTAACACTTGGCTTACTGCTCTACAAGGAATAAAACAACAGCTTAACAACTCAATGAGAACAAATAAAATCAATTCAAATACTACACTGAAATATTAAATCAATATTCTGTTTATATGATTTAATAAAATAGTTTTACATGAAAATGTGTGAGGAGCAAAAAACACTTAGAGTTAAGAGAATTACTATATTTGGAGATATCCCCATGTTGTATCCAGGTTGTTTGAAAATTGACCAACCGGCACGTGTCGTAGAAGGCGACTAAAGCACTAAGATCCATACCAACGTCAGAAAGGACATTCGGTTGGTGAGCGCCTAGGCTCCAGAAATTTCTTTAAAAAAATTAAACGACTAGAAGTCTCAAATAGGGGATTGGTTCGTGGTGAGGTGTTGGACAGAGAGGATTTGAGACAATGTATTCGTATCCGGACCCTGGTTAAACTGGGCTTCAAGGGATAATGATGATGATGATGATGATGACGATGATGATGATGATGAGGATGACTAGACATAGAGGAACCTGGACAGCTTTGAGTAGAGCCGTGTTCTGCCACCAGTCTCGCTTATCAACATCAGCCGAGTAGTTGAGCAGCAGAACAGCCAGAGCCTTGTCGTCGTTCTCTGTGGCAGCCATTAGCGGTGTCGACACGTAGAACTTACCATCAGCCATTCCCTCAGGATTACACCCATATCTACAGTCAACATAGAGCACCCATTAGAGGTGTCAATACATAGAACTTTCTATCAGCCATTCCCTCAGGATTACACCCATATCTACAGTCAACATAGAGCACCCATTAGCGGTGCCGATGGTATTGAATACATTGAACTTTTCAAAATCTACACACCATAGGAAGCATTACATCTACTGAATAACAAAAAAGCATGAAATTCTACTATTAGCATGAAACGATCATCTTAGAAATGTGTCTTCTGAAATCTATGACCTCAGTGCTACAGTAACAAATGCCGCTAACAATGAACAAGCAATAGTCATGTTTCTAATATCTTAGACAAGCTGACATCACCTGACTGGAGGTGCCTGTAGACCGATTACAGACTGTGCGGTCAATGTTACAGTCAGAGAAATTAAGAACAGAACTTACTCGAGCAGCTTCCTGACGACTGATTTATTTCTCGTCGCACACGCGAGATGTAGAGCCGTTAGACCGGACCTGTCCCTCAGGTTCACGTCAGCTCCGCTCTCCAACAGAACATCAACGACGTCCTCGTTGTGGGAGCGTATAGCGACGTGTAGCGGTGCACAGCCGCTCACGTTCACCTGATTAACGTCAGCCCCCTGAGCTATGAGTCTCTGGGCCAGGTAACCCCCACCCCGCTCCTCCTGTGCCGCTATCGTCAGTAGAGTCTCTCCGCTAGGCACCGTTCGGTTAATGTACTCGTTACCCCGCACGTGCCCTCCCGCGCAGGCACTGTGCCGCTTAGAACCAGCACGATCACTCACACACGCTACAGAGTTACCCATTGCACGTGTAACTGACTTCAAGTAACACGGAGTTCACGACTATGCAGCTTCCTACACAACATCACAACGTTTCAATGTCTGCATATAAGTTAATAGTATCGTAGTTCACGACTATGCAGCTTCCTACACAACATCACAACGTTTCAATGTCTGCATATAAGTTAATAGTATCGTCACCCATAAATGGAAATATTTTAATAATTTTCAATTCAATTGTAATAATCTAAAAATCTATGAAACAGTTGTCATGACTACATTACTAGGGGTGCAAAAGTTTAGAAGTGTTTTCAAGTCTTTTACAATTAAAGTTTAAATTCGTCTTTCCGCTTTTTTGATATGAAGATCTCCAGTGATCTGATGACATTTTTACTGCAGCTGAATCAACTTTCTAATGTAACCTAAGTATGAAACAGTCCCCAGGCCCCCTTCTCCTATTAACCAATAATTAACATATATATTCAAAAGAAGAAGATCTAATTTGAAGTCTAATATTCTCTATAACTTATAACGCTTTGAATATATAAAAGAATTGACAATTAACAACTTTAAAAGTACTGTGATTTTGTTGCTATAACAATGACATAAGTTCTAAATGAGTCTTCCTGAGACCTCGAGATAGTTGGTGATATAGAGATAGTGGTGATATAGAGATAGCGGTGATATAGAGATAGCGGTGATATAGAGATAGCGGTGATATAGAGATAGCGGTGATATAGAGATAGCGGTGATATAGAGATAGCGGTGATATAGAGATAGCGGTGATATAGAGATAGATATAGAGATAGCGGTGATATAGAGATAGTGGTGATATAGAGATAGTGGTGATATAGAGATAGTGGTGATATAGAGATAGCGGTGATATAGAGATAGTGGTGATATAGAGATAGTGGTGATATAGAGATAGCGGTGATATAGAGATAGTGGTGATATAGAGATAGTGGTGATATAGAGATAGTGGTGATATAGAGATAGTGGTGATATAGAGATAGTGGTGATATAGAGATAGTGGTGATATAGAGATAGTGGTGATATAGAGATAGTGGTGATATAGAGATAGTGGTGATATAGAGATAGCGGGTGAGCTCATAAGATATTGAAAACATTCACGTCTGACAACAAGAGTGACGGACTAAATTGCTCGTAATGGAATAGACACAGGCTTTTTACTAAAAATCATTACATTATAAGGTTTAAACCTTTCAGAAAAAAGAAATTACAGAAATTAATGCTATATATTATTCAAATATGTAAACATTATATATATCATAGATAAACTAGATAGAATACAAAATTCTGCTGCGCGTCTCGTATCTGGAAGAAGAAAATATGACCACATCACACTGGTTCTGCGAGAATTACACTTGCCACCAATACCTCAAAGTGATACTTGTATACCAGTTTCTATGTTGGTGGGGCACAAGAGCTTGAGATCTGCTGAATCAAGAAGTCTCTGCGTTCCTCAAGCTAGAATAAATATGGGTGCCAGGGCATACTACATACCTGAACCAACTGTTTAGAAAAAACTTCCCGTCAGTCAGGGACAGTCTGATAGCTTCTAGAGGCAACTCAAAACGGTTCTATTCGATCCAGCATACAATTAGTAGCACTTATAGTGCTACTGCGGCATAATGCTAAAACAGCGCGTATATAAATATAATTATTATTAATCCAATTCATTTACCTGAGTACTTAGAAACTGCAGTGCATTAAGTTATGACATTCCTTTAGTTGCATACTTAAAGGTTACTAACTAATCCTAAGTGAGGTGTGTTTATTAAATGGCAATTTAATATAAATCTGAAAAAGAAATACATCAATATATATTTCTTCTTCGAGCTCTGTTAGGCTTTGAAGACACTAGAGTAGTCCAAACCTCTTCCTCCACTGACCTCAATCCATCATAGAATCATACGCATCACTATCTTCTTGATTAAATTGATATCTAATTTACTTGAGTATTTAAATGTTTATTTATCATATACCCATCAATTTAATTTATAAGCTGATAATCTATATGCCAGCGCTTTCTTAATGGAGTATATTCATGTCAGTGATGTGACCAAGACATTTTTTCAAGACCAAGACCATGACATTGAGGCTCAAGACTAAGACCAAGACATTGAGTCTCAAGATGAGACCAAGACCATGACATTGAGTCTCAAGACGAGACCAAGACCAAGACATTGAGGCTCAAGACCAAGACAAAGACCAAGACATTGAGGCTCAAGACCAAGACCAAGACACTGAGTCTCAAGACGAGACCAAGACCATGACATTGAGGCTCAAGACCAAGACCAAGACATTGAGTCTCAAGACGAGACCAAGACCATGACATTGAGTCCCAAGACGAGACCAAGACCAAGACATTGAGGCTCAAGACCAAGACCAAGACCAAGACATTGAGGCTCAAGACCAAGACAAAGACCAAGACATTGAGGCTCAAGACCAAGACCAAGACCATGACATTGAGTCTCAAGACGAGACCAAGACCATGACATTGAGTCTCAAGACCAAGACCAAGACCAAGACATTGAGTCTCAAGACCAAGAACAAGACATTGAGTCTCAAGACCAAGACCAAGACATTGAGTCTCAAGACGAGACAAAGACATTGGGTCACACGATCAAGACATTTATATCAAAACAAAATTCAAGACATTCAAATTCAAACCATTATACAGATCCACAGAAAGATACAGAGAGATATATAAATAACAGTACATAGGCAATACAATATTTATAAATGCATCTACTATATTACTCAACAATCAATTACTATTGTTCGAGCATGCATTCAAAATAAATTTTTATAGCAATTTATCTTCTCCAGGTGAGAAAAATCCCTGTTCCCCTCTACGTATCTAGATGCGGGCAAGCTGCGCAGGGTCTGGCCTCCTTAGCCCGGGCAATCAAATTGTTAATATTTTGACTGTGTTCTTGGCTATATGTGTGTGTAATAATAATTATCTATAAAATACACGAGCATGAAAACTAGTGGCGGATCCAGGGGGGCCCACCAATAAAAGTGTGTAAACTATATTTTCACGGTTTCCATGGCTATATCTATGTGTAAATATGTTTGTAAGGGCAGTGGCAGGGGGGGGCACAGGATGGAACGAAGTTCCACTAGCTTGATTTTTTTCTAATATGGGCCCTACTAGGGGCCCATATTTGGTATGCTAGGAGCCCTGTATAATAGCAGGGGGCCCGAAAATTGTTGACAGTTATACTAGCTCTCAATTTTCACTTTAACCACTGTGAAAGACGAAAAAAGAGTGTGTCCCGTAGCAAACAGTCATGGCTGGGAAGGGGGCTTAAGCCCCCCACCCACCGCCAAAATTAGGTCACTTTGCAATTCGTCTAGATTTGCTGAGTTTCTTTCTTCAGAGGTGAACAATTTAAACTACTTTTTTTCCACAAAATGCAGGATTTTAGGTTTTCCCTGACTTTAGTACGGGAACGAGGGTAGAGGTAAGATACGAGTATACACTCATTCTATGAGCCGAATGCAGTAGTGAAAACATTTTGTGCCCCTCCCCAGAATTTTGTCTGGTTGCGTCACATGTTCTGAAGAAAACGGGGCATACGCAGAAAATATGTGCACTCTAAAAAAAATTTGGGCCCCCCCTTATAAAATTTCTGGATCCGCCCCGATGAACACTATAGAGTATGAAAACAGTAAAAAATTTTAAAAAGTAAAAAATTGAACTTTGTCCCGGAGAAGGCATAGAATAAGCAAAGATATCTAGACAGTGTCCAAAATAATTTCTCCCCCACACTTAAAAATTCCTGGATTCGCCACTGAACATTTTCATGAAGTAAAGTATGTAAATCAGCTAAATGTACTTAAAGGATACAGGTAAACAAAATTGAATTTATTAATCTATCAGAAAGCTATGGAAAGTAAATTAAATAACATAACAAGAGATAGCAATTAAAAACAAACTGGAAATATAATAAAGAATATAAGTAAATAAATTTTGAAATTAAAAGAAAGTAGGCCTACAGAAAAAATTAAAATAACAATGTAGTGAGTGAACTTCCATGAAACAAATCACGAAATTTGGACAAAAATTCAAACAGAAATAAACAGTGATGAAAATAAAATACTTAACAAAGAAAGAAGCAATGTCTTGATAGAACACTCCCAGTTGAAACTAGCACCTGTTTAAACAATGATCCTGCCGTTCTTTGGTCTCATTTTCTTATTCAATGTTCTTCTGCTCACTTATTCTTTTGGTTTCAGGTAATAACCTGAGGTTTCATAGAAAATTAATTATATTAATGTCTTGCAAAACCTCCAAGACATTTGACTCAAGACCGAGACCAAGACCAAGACATTATTTGTCAAGACGAGACCAAGACCAAGACATTGAGGCTCAAGACCAAGACATTTAAAAACGTCTCGAGATCGTCTCGAGACGAGACAATGTCTCGAGACGTGACATCACCGATTCATGTAGTCTTAACCTATTTCCTATCCAACTTACTCTTTATACCTTATAATTCTAAGCCTCCAAGGTATAGCTTTTGTCTTTTCACAAACTTCATAAATTTGTATTATATATGGGTAAGGTATGCTTAACCGGTTTTTTAATTATATTCTAAGAAATATGTTTTTGTAGCATTTCTATGCCTAGGTTATTACCCATATCTAGCTTTCGATTAGTTTTGTTTATATTTATTAAATGTAAAAAGTAAACACACACTATAGTGAAATGATCAACTATGTTGATATCTATCACTTTTTAATATCACATGTTTAAACCGTTGGGCAATTTAGTCCATTTTCCGTGTAACCAGTCCCGTGAATGCCCGAGATTTGACTCTCAGATCAGCGCGGCTGGGATTCGAACCCACAAGAGTTCAATTCACCTCAGGATCTGTCATTTAAAACTTCATGACGTTACCCCTACGCTATTGAGACATTCTAAATTACATTTAAATGCCATACCTCTACTAATATTTTTTGACGACTAATACATCTAACAATCTAACATCTTACTATCTCTCTCTCTCTCTCGCTCTTTAGTGCTCTGTCAAGTGGCAGGTCATAAGGTACATATTCTTACTCATGCAGCTTTTTACGCTACATAAAAAGCACTCTATCAATCAACCAGTTATTCCCTTCACAAAAGGCTATGCCATACTTATCCACACCTTAATGTAGACTATAGCTAGGGAATGATATGGCTTCTGAGGTGGTTTCCCATTGTCTTCATCAGTTTCTTGCTCAGTCACCTTTTATGTCACACACAGTTTACTTTGGTCTATTGTTCAGTGTCCCAAACACAACAAAGGAAAGTATCTAACACACTTCCTGAATGCTTTGTATTTTTAATTTTTGACCATCTTTATTATTACTTATTGTTATTTTTTATATACTATATTTATTTTCGAATCTCTACTAATTTATTTATTTTCAATATCTATTATTAGCCTATCCGAGTAATTTTTTTCCTACGAGAATCCGTCCAGTGTCGTATGCAAATAGTTGACCTAAAATATTCAATTATTATTTTATTTCCATTTGTAGTGGAATGAGTGTGAAGATATTCCGTGGGAGGGGAATCAGTGTGGAGATAATAAATGACTGGTGTTACAAGTCTTAACGACTTCCTGAACCAGTATAATAAAGTTAAGTGTGATCTTCTCATTCTTAAAATGTATATCATTGTTATTAGATATGCCTGCTTCCTTAGAATTTAGTACCATTGCTAAATAAAATGCGAATAAAATTGGACAAAGACAATGACCCATATATACGAGACACTCCTGTGTTCGTAATAATCTCATCTCCTTACCAAGTATTAGTATAAACTTCAATTTTTACACTATTAATGTTTATTAAATATTTATGTTCAATAAAAACATCATAGATATCGAGATTTGGTTTTTAAGTCTGAAGCGACCGTAGAATAAAGATTTATTTATTCTTTGATTGTAATAATCGCAACAACAACAACAACAATACGATTAGAGTGCTACTGTTGTCCATGACAACATCGAACACTGTGGAGCCAAATTAAAACCGAGATGAGCAGAGTGAGGGGTTCATAAAAGGTGCTAGCCAAATTCCGGGTAATCAGTCCAAGGAACGTTACTAGCGGAACTGAGATGTACGTGTTGGTCTCAGATCATGGACATTTGGTGGATAGGAAAAGTCGAAGAGAAAATTAAGCTTTCAACCGCCTATGAAACTGTTCGTAAAATAGGAAAGGCTGATCTGGAATAGATGAGGGGGTGGCAGGGTGCGCAGAGTGCAAAGAAGAGAATTTAAGACCTGTGGGGCAGCATTTGCTGGAATGAGCGCCTGGACAGCTTGCTACGTGAAGGAATGCTCGATCTCTCTAGAGTAACTAACTTATAAGACCTAGTAGACGACTGTCTGGAAGTAGGCTGCCTCACTTGTAGTAAGACATGTAACCACTGCCGGGTGTAGTGATGGACATGAATGTTAGAGAAACTGTCGTGTTTAATTAAAATGCGTTCTCTAGCTTTGAGCCAGTGCAAGGACTTGAGGATTGGAATCACGTGAGAAAATTTGGAGCTACGAAAGACTGCACGTGCAAGAGAATTCTGAATGAACTGCAACTTATCAATCTCCCAACTGGGAAGATTTAGAAATGGGGAGTTGCAGTAGTCCCGTTTGGATTGTATGAGTGCAGCACCAATCGTAGTGGCAGTCTCAAGAGAGAGATAAGGTCTTATTCGACGAAGATTGAAAATATGGAAGAAACATGCCTGTGAAGTTTTGGTGATGTATTCATGGAATATAAGGTGGTGGTCAAGGTCAACACCAAGATTCTTCACAGAAGAAACTGGTGTAACTGTAACATCGAAAGAGAGAGCTAGGGACACCTCGCTCAGTTTGAAAGTTGCTGAGGTCTCGCGAACTCAGTCTTGGATGAATTGAGTGCCAAAAATTGGCAGATATCCAGGATGATATCAGTTTAAATGATTTTTGTAGGCAATCCTTCGCATCAGATAGGAGGGGGTGGGTGGTAAAACCTGTGTAATAGCTGGTGTCATCGTCCCGAAAATTTTGATGGTCTAATGATGTTGAAGAGATCAAGCGCTAGTGGAGTAGTCCCAGTGACATTGTGTGCACATGCGCGTTAGTAGGCCTAATAGTGTTGCAGATAGAAGAGACAAGTTTCATTATGCGTGTTGGTATATTCCGCTTGGGTGTTTTTGAAGAGGTCTTGGACTTGAGAATAGGTATTGGGGTCTTCGAATACTAAATCTCTTTGTGTTTGGAAATGAATGGTGATTGGATCAAGCCTGTAGTTGGAGAGTGTTCTTTGTCAGAGAGTGTTTCTTCTGAGTGGAGTGACAATGGCGTTTTGATGACTGTGGAAATGTGCCAAAAAAAGGATCAGTTACGATTGTGGAAATTGAAGGTGCAAGAACATGGATGCACTCATTCAGCAGAGAATTAAATGGGGATAGGGTCGAGATCACAGTGCTTGGGAGGAGCAGTCAAGACTTGTTGTGTGATCTCCTCAATGGTGACAGGGGTAAAGCTATGGAGCTGCTCATCGGTTGACTTGGTTGGTTGAGGATAGTGAGATGTGGAGCTGGAGCTGAGAGGAGGGATGGAAGACCGTATTGATTGATTTGTCTAGAGTGAAGAGCCAACCGTTTTGGAAGTGTTCAGCAGGATATAATAACAATAATAACAAAAAAACAATTAGAGTGCTACAGTCATCACTGACAACATCGAGCACTATTTGACAAAATCAAGACGGCGAGGCAAAAAAGAAGGCAAACGGTGTTCAATTCCAAATCCAGAAATTCATTCAAAGGAAAGGGAGGTTAAAGAAAAGTGGTTAGCTTAGTTCGCTCTCATGGACCTGGATTGAAAAGAGAGATGGAAAAGAATAGTCCTTCAACGCTATGGAACTGCTCATAGGCAAGCCAAGGCTGTGTATTTCAATGAAGATTTCCGAGATGAATGGAAGAGAATTCCGCTCTGAGGCGCGCATGCTGGGAAAGAACGATTAGATAGCTTAGAGCGTGAAGGTAAGCTAGGTCTCACAAGAGTAATTAACTTAGAAGACCGAGTAATAGCAGGCTGCATCACTTTAATCAAGTGAGACATACAAGTTTGTCCAGGTGGTGATGGACTTATAGGTTAACGAAGCCGTTTTGTAAATGATACGCTCTTTAATCTTTAGCCAGTGCAAAAGACTTCAAAATAGGCGTAACATGTGAGTACTTGGAACTACAAAAAATTGCTCGCGCAAGAGAATTCTGAACAAACTGCAACCGATCAATCTCAGAGCCAGGGAGATTTGAAAACAGGGAATTGCAGTAGTCCAATTTCGATTGCACAAGAGCAGCACCAATTGTAGCAGCTGTCTTACGTGACAAATATGGACGTATTCGACGAAGATCACGGATATGGAAGAAACCTGCTTGTGAAGTTTTAGTTATGTGTTCGTGGAAGGTTGTTCAGGAAGCGAAGGAAGAGACGGAGAGGCTGACCTATGTATATAAGAGAGAGTTGACCGCTTTCCATAGGTTCTTGTAGTCTACTGCATTGCCGATGACAGTAGAGCAGTGTCGTTGCTTAGCAGATGGTTAACGTGTAACTAATTTTGTGCCTATGCGGCGTATGCGCACTAACATCATTTATACAGAAAAGTCTAATACGACCTGTAAAAATTATCTATTCAACAGCATTCGATTGGAAGCTTCTGTGGCCACGCGCATTAGGCATTAGATCGTAAGGCTTAGGCTATTAGCTAGGGATTAAGGTCAGGATTAAGGTCAGGTTAGGTTAGGTAAGATAAGCTTAGGGTCCGAGTAAGCGCTAAATATCCAAATCAGACATTAATTATTGACTCTCAAAGGTATAGCTGGCACTTGCCAGCTACTCAATCCTCAGCTGCTCGAGCGTAGCTAGCAGCGTTTGCTTTCATGTTTTATACTGGTAAGACTTCATATTACATCAGTAAGTGAAGGCAAAGTACATCTGTTATTATTTTAATTGTAAGCATTTTAAAAGTACGTCTTAAACTTCAAGTATATTGAATGTACTAAAATAAATATACTTTTTAAAATTATTTCGAAATTCAAACTATTATACAGAACTCAATGTATACAGTAGCTCGAAGGGGAGTGGAGATATAGAAACCTTCCAAATACTTTCATTATAAACATCCTATCTGCCTAATTAACTTCATGGTACAATTATTAACGCACAAAACATAGAAGTAGTTATACAAACTGTATTTAATCTCAACGACCAGTATTTTTGAGATTTCGAAATTTTGTCGCAATAAAAGTTTCATTAATAGACTAATTAAGCTGGAAAACATTTAAGGTATTTAATTAAGCTGTCAATTGTTACAGTGATGATTATACTGCAAAATAAGCGTATACGCATCGTACAATATATCTGTATAGTTCTGATCCTGAGGACTGGTGTTCAAATGAAGAATCAGTATTGAAAAGATCAATGGTAGAAGTCAATATTAATGTTGTTATTTTGTTCAATGTTAATAAAATTTACATTTTTTAGACTTTAATTAATTACCTCAATGAGTTTTATAATACATATGCACGTAGCCTATGTACTGGCATGCTTAGAGTATGGATGGCCTTTTCTATTTGTCTACACATGTATCTTAAGTGTACGCGGGCGACGCATTTTATTCGCCTATAGGCTAAATACCACATCTAGGATACAAGCCTAAAGCAAAAGAAAACTCCCTGTCTTACAGAATGCGTGGATGATCGCTAATACGCTATTTAAAAATAAAGTACATTTATCTATATCTAAAGAAGCATTGCAAAAATCATATGTGTTATGTCGGCTGATATGCAAAAGTGATAACAAACAAAGCGCTCTTAGTTCTACATTTTATAAATGTACAGTGTAGTTCTAGTCTATGACATGAAGGCGACACAGTGTAGTTCTAGTCTCTGACATGAATACGACACAGTGTAGTTCTAGTCTCTGACATGAAGGCGAGACAGTGTAGTTCTAGTCTCTGAGATGAAGGCGGCACAATGTAGTTTTAGTTTCTGACATGAAGGCGACACAGTGTAGTTCTAGTCTATGACATGAAGGCGACACAGTGTAGTTCTAGTCTCTGACATGAAGGCGACACAATGTAGTTTTAGTCTCTGACATGAAGGCGACACAATGTAGTTCTAGTCTATGACATGAAGACGACACAGTGTAGTTCTAGTCTCTGACATGGGAACGGCTCTGACGTATCCAGGCCATGAAGGTGTGGACGGGATCAGAGTTGCAGTGCCATACCTCGACGAACCTGTGAGTGCCTCTCTCCTCGTTGCCCATCTTCTTGCCGCTCAGCGTCACCGATCTCCCGTTGATCTTCACGTTGCGTATGATGCCCTGAAACTGATGGTTCGTGTAACCTATAACGATATACAGTGTACAAGAATTTAAAAACATTAGTGAAATATCAATCAATTTAAAGCATGATTGTGAGTGATGTTTTCTAAAATGCAAATCTTTATGCTGGAAAGTGGAAACTGTGTAGTCGGCTAAGTTTCTAGCAACAATCACCAACAGCCAGACAATCTGATAGGCAGCTAATTGCTCTGTCTCCCTAAAGGGAACGTTTATCACTACGCTTATGATATCTGCATTTTGGAAGAGAGGTTATTTAGCGTAATGGTTAGAATATTCGCCTCCGATGCAACTGATCGTAGGTAGGGCAATTATCATCTCAATCGTGTCACTATTATTTTTTTAGTTTTACTAAATTGTATAATATTGTTAGGGTCAGGGTGAGAGGGTGGAGTTTAAGGTTAGGGGTAGAAATTTTCATTTGTTAAACTTTGTAAACATTTTTAACAACAACAAGCTGCTCTCCTCAACTGCTGTGCTCCGCTGCTGTCTTCAGCTTATGTCTTCAGCTTCTTTCTTCAGCTGCTGTCTTCAGCTGCTGTCTTCAGCTGCTGTCTTCAGCTGCTGTCTTCAGATGCTGTCTTCAGCTGCGGTCTTCAGCTGCTGTCTTCAGCTGCTGTCTTCAGCTGTTGTCTTCAGATGCTGTTTTCAGCTGCGGTCTTCAGCTGTTGTCTTCAGCTGCTGTCTTCAGCTGCTGTCTTCAGCTGCTGTCTTCAGCTGCTCGTAGCTGACAGCGTTTGTTTGCATGTTTAGTGTCAGTCAATATCCAGCGCCAATATATTTCTATTCATAGCTACACTCGATGTTGTCGTTGATGACTGTAGCACTCTAATTGTTGTCATTGTTATTATACTAGTCTTTGTAGTTGTTTACTTATAGCAATTTTAGGAATTCTACAGGCACGTTATCAATTCTGCTTTCCCTTACTTCATTTCTTTAATTTAATAACTTTATAAAATAAGGATCGCATATAAAATATGGATTGGCTTATAATATATAGTTCACAGCATGTAGTAAGAAAATATGTTAGATTTGACAGACCAGGCCTGCCTCCGATGAAGCCAGGCTTGCCGATGATCTGGACGTTGGTTTGATTGTTGACTGGACTCGTGATGTTCTTGTCGTCCAGCATCAGCTTCCAAACGTCCTTGTCTCTGAAGGCTGTGAACAGTAAATGAAAATTTCCTAAACCAGCACTCTCCTAAAGATAGGAGAAATAAAGCAAAATATCTTTCATTTGATCCGGGGAGAGATTTAAGAAAATGGATTTCTAGTTCTCTCTACTGGTCGGCCTAATAACAGGTCCAAATTAGGCCTACATAGGCCTATTTCTTGTCGCTGTCTGCTTTTTACGCTCTAGTTGATTTCATCACGAAATCTATGCCTTTACCCATCCCTTAGTGTAGTCATTAAATATGGTTAAATATGGATATTGCTTAGTCGCCTCTTACAATACGCACAGTAACTTGTTGAGCTATTCTACAATGACGCGGTCATTTACACATATATATCACTAAAAGTGTTTAGAAATTGCTTGACGTGATTATTACGTCGGATGTTCGTACTTAATAATGAAAACGCCATTTTAAAAATGTCTTAAAATTGAGCGATCCAAACCTGCGTGCAACCTATGGTTGGTATAAGCTTAATTTAAAATATCACTTTAGACATTGAGACATGCTAACCACTTATGAACAGTTCGTTTTCTGTTGTTTTCAGAAATCTTTGAACTGTGAAACTATAGGACGGTTGGAATATTGTATTGAATGATTAAAAATTAAAAACTAGTAAATGGTGACCTAACCTTAATTTATGGCGTATACCTATAAATAGTCTAAACACCGATAAATAGACTTATCGAAACACTCGTCTTCCATGCACTCTTCAAAAATTCTTTTGAATACCACCAGCCTTTGAATTCATTTAGACTCTTCTAAAGTTTTTAAAGAACTACCTTTCTGAAATCTCGTTTTCATCTGGTGTCCATGAGTTGCGACTAGCATCTTGTAGCAAGAATATATACTTTTACTTTGATTCCCTATATGTGGACTGGTTTTCCAGGTATGAGATTCTTCATTGTTATTGCCCCTTTAATTTTCTACTCGTTGGCTTGGTTCAATAGTGCTCAATGTTGTCGCAGACGAGAGTAGCACTCTAATTGTTGTTGTTGTTGTAGTTGTCGGCTTACACAAAGAGTATTCAATAACGAAAGGGCGAATAATTTGTACTGATGTAAACGTGCGTTTGGATTCATAGAGTTCATAGTGCAGCTGTACAGCTAAGTATAGTTTGTGTGTCAGTGTCACAAACATACTGCATGAGATTAATCGAGACAGTCTTCGAACTTTAGGGTAACCTCTAATTTTATACAGCTGTCCAGTGTTGATGCGGTAGGGTACAGGGTGAGTCTTGAACACCTCTATCTGTTGAAGGTGTTCTGTGCCCAGAGACTTCACCGTCAGCGCCAACTGTTCAATCAACAGGACAGTACAGCTGAACGTAACTGTTCAATCAACAGGACAGTACAACTGAACGTAACTGTACAATCAACAAAACAGTACAACTGAACGTGACTGTACAATCAACAAGACAGTACAGCTGAACGTGGACACGGGACTTGAAGCTCATCTCGTTTCTAAGAGATCACTGAGCAGAAGTGTAAACTATCAACATCGGCAGTGACTGCATCAGTCCACTGACTCTGATTACATCAAAGTGATCAACTGTTGTGAGCTCCACCTGTTGTGCCTCAACTGGGGTCAAACTTGCGCACTAAGCATAAAAAGCTGGTAAAGCTAAGGTTAACGTCAGTTTCCTCGCCCGAAAGTGACGTCATTGACGGGCGAGCCCAGAATTTGAACCCCGCACATACTGATCCGCGGTCGATTATCTTATCGGGGCATAAGAACATAGGAGCTATCACTCCCGTGCTTAACAAACCTCTTGTCATTTTAACACAATCTGCTTTATGTGTATTTTACTTCAGTTATTCATGTGGAAACTTAAAGATTTTTGTTATAATGCACAACTGCTATAAAGGTTAAAGGCAGTAACTTGATGTCTTCATATTGGTGACACACGTAGGATTGGACTAAATGAAATCATTGGTCATAGAGTTACAACGAGGAAAAGTCTTAGACGTAAAATCAGAGACGAGAATACGATAAATAAGACACACAGGCAGAGAAACAAAGATATATACAATCAGAGAAACAGGAGGCAAATAACAGAGACAGACAGAGAAACAAATATATATTCAACCAGAGGAACTGGCGGGAGATTACACGTATATTATTAACCAATACGCGTAGCAATTGTCCAACATTCATGTGGTAATGAATGTTGGACAATTTCTTCTTCAAAGGAAAAAACTGGAGGCAATATAGATGTGGTTCTATTGGAGATTGTTGCATATATATATATATATATATATATATATATATATATATATATATATATATACACAGTATATCATGTTATAAATGAAGAAGTTTTATAAACAATGGCAACTAGTCGTGATCCATTGATTCGAAGACGGTGCTAGCAGATGAAGGTTTTCGGACATTCTTTGAGGAAAAAAATCGTTTAATATTCTACAGTTACAGGCAAAATAGACAGCAAACCAAGTAAAGGTACGCAGAGTATGACGTTCATTAAGAGTCGAAACAAATCGATGCAGACAACGGAAACAAATGATGATAGCAACAATGGACAGAGACATATGAAGGAACATGACCATGACCGCCCAGCCTGGGAACAGGCCCGATACTGGAAGAAGAAAACCCGCAATAAGATGAAACCATTCTATAAAACTATAATTCTTTATTGTGTTAATCTACAAGACAAAGAGAGAGACAGAGAGAGACTGAGACAAACAGAGAGAGAGAGAGAGAGAGAGAGAGACAGAGAGCGAGAGAAAGAAAGACAGACAAAGAGAGAGAGAGAGGGAGTGAGAGAGACAGAGAGAGAGAGAGAGAGAGAGACCCACATAAAGAGAGACAGAGACAGAGAGAGAGACAGACAGACAGACAGAGACAGAGAGACCCACATAAAGAGAGAGAGAGAGACGGAGAGAGAGAGAGAGAGAGAGAGAGTATGGCTGGAGTGTAATGGAATACAGACGGCAGAGAAGATGAACTCGACGACGATGAACTGAGTGTGGACCGCTGCGCTCTTCCACTCGTAGTAGTCGAACTGACGCTTCGACCCCACAGCGAACAGAATGCCGTTGTGATTGAGAGGACTCGGGATGACTTCCATGTATAGGCTGAACCCGTCGTCCACGTACACGTCCCCTGCGCTCACACCATCAACAGAAACATACGTTAAATACACGCTGATGACGCTCAGCTGTGACACAGATATGAGCATACGTGTTAACAAGGTTGCTCGTCCAAGTGATTACCAAAACTCTACATCACGACATAGGCTCTCAAAACTGCTGCATCACTTGCCTTTGGGATGTCGAGTGATCAATTTCATCTATCATTATCATTCCCGTGACTGAACTAAACAGTAATAGAAAAAACGAAATATCACTAGAGAGCAGGAGAGAAATCGCCTATGCACTAGATAGTAGCAAAGAAAGTGCAGTTCAGAGATGCAAAGCCTGTGCACTTAAGAACTTTAGAAAATATGGCTGTATGTATGCACATGATTTAAATGAAACACATTTCAATGGTTTGTTCATCAGAGACATTACAGAAAATTTCACAACTGGACCCTAACCCAATCGCAGCACACATAGATTTATCTATATTGAATTCCAAGAGTAATTTATCAAACAAAATTTAATATTGATCTAGCATCTTGTATTTGCACTAGAGAGTAGTAGAAATCGGGGTTCAAATCTTGGGCTCGCGCGTCACCTCAACACTGACTGAATACAGCGAGCAACAGACACACGTGAATGTATCATTATCAGGTACTCGCAGTCATACAGGTCATACCTATTTCAATGTAGGAGCTTCCCGCCAGGTTGACGGCTATTGTATCATTGGACTTGAACAGGGCGCACTCTTCCTCCGCTGCAGGAACTTTCTGTCATATATGAGAAAATATTAGCCAATCAATCAATCAGTCAATAGGAATTTAACGTCCGGTTCCTCACCATAAGGCAATGTCAGGGACGTCAAGTCAATCAATACACAGTGCTAAATGATGAATTGAATTAAAATGTGTACATATACAGTATAGCAAGATTGATGACAAGCTAGTTTTGATGTATGGAGCCAGCACTGAATGAGTGAGTCACATGTATACCTGACGACGAATGTATTGGGCTGAGACGAGTGAGACCAGCAGAGCCGTGGTCACTAGCAGTAGTTGTCGTGTCATCCTCAACTACAGTCGTACTAGTTCAGATAAATACTTTATAGCATCAAATTTATTAGCCGAATTTCTGCAGCAAAATATAAAAACAAATGTTAATCAGTAAGAAAGAATGTTGCATTTTAAGCCAATTTAACTTAGAAACATGACTTTTGTTTTGACTTAAGCTTTTAATAAATTGCTTGAATTGGAATATGCTAAAGGTCTGAAGGTTAAAGAATGAATGAGGCTTGTAAAAGAAAGTTTTAATTCTTAATTCATTTACAGGTCGTACATATGTCTAACATTTGTACACAATACAGGGGCTCAATTATTTGACCTCTGCATCGATCATTTCTTTGCTCCTGGGACATTCAACTGTTTATCGAAGCCGGAATAATACTTTAATGCATTATATCAGAAATGTTAAAGAGATATATATATATATATATATATATATATATATATATATATACATGTCTACGTATCAGTATTCGTCATAAGAAAGAATTAGCTGTGAATCGTCATTCACAGCTAATTCTGATTGTCATGACATAAATGTACGATAGTCGGTCACTCAGAATTCAGTTTCACTGAGCTCTTGCAACGTAGCCTACATCATAGCCTAGGCCTACATCATAGCCTACATGTACAATAGATTCTGAGATAAGCAAAGCATGCAGGCAATAGAGTTCTCTCGCTGTTCAGGCGCTTCTGAGATATAAGTAGCCTATATTAAACAATTGTAGTACTGCATAATTTTATGTTCATTCTGTATTCTTATTATCTCTCTCTCATTGCACTGCCTACTGGCAGGTTCATGGGATATAACGCCTCCAATCCTCTCTGTCTTCCGCCTTCCTCTTCATTTCCACATATGAGTGGGTCTTTTAATCATCTAACATACCTAATCTCGTTCTGCCCCTACCTCTTTTTCCTTCCATTCTACCTTCTATGACCTCTTTTAATAGACCTTCCCCCCCCCATAGAATGTGTCCTATCCATCTCTTCTTCCTATTTCTTAATATATTTATCAACTGTCTATCTGTGCCAACTCTCTCCTGGACTTCCCCATTTGTAACCTTTTGAGTCCGGCTAATCCTCTCCATTCTGCTCCAAATCCATATTTCCAATGCCTCCAGTTTCCTAATATCTTCCTTCCTTAAGGTCCATGTTTCACATCCATACAAAAGCGTGTTCCAAACCAAAGTTTTCACTATCTTTATCTTTGTGTCTTTCTTTAGACTTTTTGTTAATAGTTCTTTTCTACTACCAAAGGCCGCTTTTGCTTGTGCAATCCTACTGCATATTTCCGTCTCACATTTCCCGTCATCGGTTATAGTATGACCCAAATATTTGAAACTCCTTACCTGTTCCAATTTCGTACCATTTATTGTGATATTAACTTCACCTTATTGGACACTCTCATAACCTTGGTCTTTTCTATATTAATCTTCATGCCATATCTTAGGGCATGAAGATTAATAGAAATTAATATTATTATTCTTATTATATTAAGACATAATTTGATATGACTACATTCGTTCTAAAACTGATATTTGACCTAGGATATAATTTTATCATAGACTCATAGGTGCACAGCAGTCCAATTCAGAAGGCCAATTCGATGGATTGGCATGTATTTAGAGCTACCACTTTAGATCTGTTAAACACTAAAGAAAGTGCACATTTGGAATTACTAACTTAGCAGCATTAATATTAAACAAACCATATAAAATGGTAAATTATTCTTGCAATATTTGTCGAGAATGTTCAAATGTTCTTACGACTCGGAGTCGTAAGCTTCAGCAATACTCGAATTTATCCTGAGCTCATCCAAAGTTAATCAGCAGCACGTTTGAGACTCCGCCGCGACCAGCTTTTAAACTGTAAGAACCAACTCATAGCAATTCCGCAGTCCTTCTATTTCACTGTGTTTATCATTACAATATAAAACCAACATCACTGACATTAAACGTCCTAGATATCTCTTAATAATGGCATTAGAGTCATAGTTAAAATATGTTTATACCGTGCTATAATCTTACTTAAAATTAATTAATATTGGACACTAATGTTTTGCGTTTCTTCTGCATACATGTACAGTCTGAAAAACATAAGTTAAAAAGTTATCATTTAAAATCTTTGCGTTTAGTACGTGTATCTTCACTTACTGTGTTGTGTGTAAGTCGTCTACAGCTACACAATATCAGAAATAACTTCTGAGTAAAATGAGTATCGGGTGATCGAGCAGCACAATAAAGCATAACAATAAAATCCTATCCCGTTGTCTGTTTCAGTTTAGTTTATATAGAAAACATAACAGATAATAAACTACTGTTCTAACGACAAAAACAGACGGGTAATGTTGTTGAAGGACAGAAGGAATATACTACTGCTTGACTTCCATGACCTATTTAAGAACCGGGTAGTAGCCAGTGATGGCTGTAGCAGAAACTAAATGTTGTTGTAACTTACTAGACTACGACTTTAACAGATACAAAATATAAATCTGTCTAAAGAGACTCAATCAGCAGCATATTGCTAGCTTGTTGTGATGCCGGTTGCTCCTATTAGGTAGTCACTATAATACAGGCTCGTTATTCCCATTATATTATGTCTCCTACCTCCGTCATTATCGACTCCGTAAATTAGCTGAAATCACTGCAAAAATATTTTACTAGTTTTCGGGATAAATGTTGAATATAAGCAGTTTCATAACTTTCATTGCCTTCCTACTTCTTGATTTCGTATTCATAGTTCTCGATGTTGTCATGAACTCAGGGACGGCTTCGTCATATAAGCCATGACGCAGTTTGCGCCACTAAATTCTCCGGGGATACCTGAAAATCAAACTTAGGGGTGCATAGTACTATATAGTACGGTACCCCCTAAGTATATAATGCTCTATAGTACGGTACAACAACAACAACAACAACAACAACCATACGATTAGAGTGCTACTGTTCTCCATTACAACATTGAGCACTGTGGAACCCAATCAAAGCCGATGAGCAGAGTGAGGGGTCCATAAACGGTGCCAGCCAAAATCCGGGTAGTCAGTCCAAGGAAGGGTATACTAGCGGAATGGAGGTTTACGTGTTGGTCTCAGTTCGTGGACGTTTGGTGAATAGGAAAAGTCAAAGAGATAAGCTTTCAATCGTCTATGAAACTGTTCGTAAAGTAGGAAAGGCTGATCAGGAATAGATGAAGGGGTGCTCAGAGTGGAAGGAAGAGAATTCCAGATCTGCGTGGCAGCATGCTGGACGGAGCGCCTAGACAGCTTGCTACTTGAAGGAAGGTCTCTCTAGAGTAACTAACTTAGAGGACTGCCTGGAGGTAGGATGCCCCACTTGTAGTAAGTGGGACATGTAACTATTACCGGGAGTGGTGATGGACTTATAATTTAGAGAAACTGTATTGTATAAAATTCGTTCTCTAACTGTAACAAAGTGTGCTTGTATTAAATTAGAATGATTAAAATAAGTGGATATGGATGGTCCTTGTTGTCATCACGAACACAGTTGAAGAAGGAAGATGAAAAGTTTACTCATGATATGTTAGCGAGTTGAGACGCGCAAGAAGCTGATTGGAGGAGATGGAATGATATGTGCCAAGGAAGATGAGAAAAACAAAGAAAGTTTACTTTTAGTTCGGAATTTGAGTTGAGTCAGTCGAGCCCGAAAGTTGACGTATAAAGTTTAGACTCGAAAGCGGAAAAGAGAAGAACAAAGAAGGAGACCGAGAAAATGGATGAAATTTAGCCTACAGGAGGATGGAGCAGGAGTCCAGCAAGCGGGGACCAGGGTTGCAGCAGGGAACGGGTGTCCGGGGCGTCGGGATTCAGGAGACAGAAGGACGTTTTTTGAATTGATCCTCGGGTTTGAGCACTAAGGGAGAGACGGAGAGAGAGAGAAGTAGAAATAAGGAAACTAAGAAAGAGAGAACAACAGTCTAGGGTTTAGTTGAAATAGTTTTATTTGAAGTGAACTGTTGATAATTTTATACTATATTAAACATCTGCTTATTTTATCGACGTCGTTGTTTGATCATTATTAAGATAGAGAAACTCTAACAGTCACAGAGCTACAGAAAAATAGATTCAACAGAAACTGAAGTCATCATCAGCATCAGCCATTAAGAAGCTCTACTCAGCTAGTTACCCAGAAAAATGTTCCAGTGTAATCATCATCGTCAGCACAGCAGCAGTTCTACAATCAATGAGCTAGTTCACCCATAAAGCGAAAGATTCACCTGACGGCATTATCCTCACAACCAATGGCGTCACATCAGTCAATATCCATATTTACACACCAAAACCACCACCTCGGATATATAACTTCGAGCCAGTGCAAGGACTTGAGGATTGGAGTGACATAGGTACCCGTAAGTTGCGTTTTGCGTCATATGTGATGGGGGAGGAAGACGCTCCAGCATGAACTATAAATACTGTACATAAAAAAACATTAAAATGCTATATTATATATATATATATATATATATATATATATATATATATATATATATTTGTATACATATATGTATACATATATGTATACATATATGTATGTATATAGGCATATATATATATATATATATATATATATATATATATATATATATATATATATATATATGTATGTATGTATATAATAGCATTTTATGTTTGTAAAAGTAACTATACGTGCACATGTACATGTATATTCAGAAGAACGCATGATTCACTGATATTCTTTGAACGTCGAAACGAGCTAGGTGTAATTCATATGGCAGCATATTACGCTCGGGACACTTGCTTTGGCCACAAGCCAACTCTCTCTTAGTGCACTGCCTACTCGCTGATCCATGGCATATAATGTCTTCACTCTTCTCTGTCTTTCGCTTTTCTCTTCATGTCCACATATGATTCAACCTGGTATCGGAAACGATTTGTCACCATAAGAAACTGTTCGGCATTTAGGAACAGCGAGTTTTCCTGACTCAATAGATCGCAAGTTTTTCCTTACCGAACAAGCGCTTAATGGTATACAATAGTCAGAAAGGTATGACTGGGCTGAGTTAGTCAGGCAAGATTTTAATTCGATGCCTGGAATTTTAAGCCAATGAAGTTTCTATAGCAAAGATGAGGCAAAATTAGCGCGCTTAGCTCTGATTTTGCCGAAGAACTCGCTTAGCACGAAGAACTAATCTTGCAGTTGCATTCTAAATTCTTTGCAGTCTGTCAATTGCAGATTTATTGCAGCTTAAGAACAGTCTATTACAGTAAGGCCCTATAACGCTAAACAAACATGTATATTTGTATTAGTGTTTTGAATTAGTCATAAGCAAGCTTGTAATTTGCTTACTGACTCAGAACTGTTATGTTATGTTAATGTCCACGAACTAATCAGATCAACACTCTTTTTACGTAAACCATAGATGAAAAAAACGTTCTTACCAAAAATAAAAAACGTTAAAAAACGCGTTTTTTTAAAATAAATAAAAAACGTTGAAAAAAACGTTAGTAGCGTACACGTAGGCTTGCATATATATTACCATGCCTTCATTCCATAACGCTAAACAATTTTATTACAACTAGACTTGATCTAAAGTTCTAAACTTCTAAAGTATGTCCATAGACTCCATAAAAATATAACATTCAGATCACGGGCCAATAGAATAGGCCTAGCCATAAACATAATGATGATCTAACATTTTAATTATAGGCCTGCCGCCTACCTTATCATAAACATTATCACATAAACATAATCTAACATTTTAATTATAGGCCTACATTACAGACTACAGTTATATAAGCTTAAATATAATCTAACATAATAACATTATAATTATAATTCCAAGTGACTGTTAAATGAAAAATATTGTTCGCGAATAACTTCAGCTGCACGTAGCTGAAAACTTTCAATAGCAGCTGCGGAGCGACACTGTAGGCTATAGCTAATTCAAACTACAACAAACATCTGCTGCAGCCAGCAGAGTAATCATGTAGCACCCACGTGTGGTCATGACCACACCACGAGTGGTCATGACCACACCACGAGTGGTCATGACCACACCACGAGGGGTCATGTAGCACCCAATTTAAATTTCCTGTTTGGCTCACAGTTATGTAGCACCCAATTTAAATTTCCTGTTTTGGCTCACAGTCGAAATAATTAGAGGTGTGATCACAGTGTTTGTCTTAATTTTTAAGTTTGACGTTAACGGTTTACGTTTTTTTACGATTTTTATTTTATCAAAAATAAAAAACGTAAAAAAACGCGTTTTTTTTACCAGATATGAAATACGTAAAAAACGTTTTTTTTCATCTATGACGTAAACCTAGCGATCCATTCGGTTATTATAGGCCAACCCTTCATTGGACTGATTACCCGGATTTTCGCTCGCACCGTTTATGGACCACCCACACTCTGCTCATCAGTCTTGATTTGATTCCACAGTGGTCGATGTTGTCATGGACAACAGAATAGTCCTCTAATTATATTGTTGTTGTTGGACCCGACAAATTTTGACCGTTCCCCTATAGCCATAGAATAAAGAAAAACAATTTAAAGAAAAACAATATATTGCTAGTTCTCTATTTCTACTATGACCACTGTAGTCTCCTAATATTTAAGAGTAGGCCATAGAATAAAGAATACAATTCTATTCTATATCTTTGGAGTAAGCAAACATGTAGCCCGACTACTTTCATGTGGAGTTTTCGACAGATAGCTATGTCGTCATGATGGATGCAATGTTAGCCGTGATATAATATTTAGACTATTACTAACTAATTTACTGTGTAAAAGTTCGTAAAGCCGGTATTCTATGAAGCTAGTAAAGCTAATGTTAACGTCAGTTTCTTAACTCTAAATCGATATCAGTGACGGGCGAGCCCAGGATTCGAACCCCGCACATACTGATCCGCAGTCGAATATCTCACCGACATTTCCACTAGCTCCAGCCATGTACGTAGTACACGATATGGAACTTTTATAGAATGTCTTAATGGCGTAGGGGTAACGTCATGAAGTTTTAAATGACAGATCCTGAGGTGAATTGAACCCTCGTGGGTTCGAATCTCAGCCGCGCTGATCTGAGAGTAAAATCTCGTACATTCACTGGACTGGTTATACGAAAAATGGTCTAAATTGTCTAACGGTTTAAACATGTGGTAATAAAAGTGAGAGATATCAACATAATTGATTATTTCACTATAGTGCGTATTTACTTTACGGTGGTAGCTAAGGAACTCTTTATTCTCTTCTTGGGAAATTCCCGGTCACTAAATTTTTTGTATAGAATTTTAAATAAAATAGTTTTATTTTACAATATATTGCCTCAAAACACATGAATTTATCTTGTAGCTGTAGCTAAGATCAGGCTGACAATCGAGATTTGAATTTAGTAACTTGATAGTTAGCGAGGATATTTTTAAAATGCCGAGATTTATAGCCTTATTACGAAGCTGGGGAAATACTTTTCCCTGTAAATATTTGCATTTGCCCTTGTAGCTTGACAGTACATGTATTATGACAGTATTGCCTTATCGGTTGATACCGAAAGGGAAAACAGGAAATTTGAGAACAGTAATACTATTAAACACTTTAAAGGAAAATATTATGTATCATAAGAGTGCAACAGATAATATGACTTGATAATAAAACCTTGATAATAAAATGCTATTAAGTCAGTCAGCATATAGAAGAGGTACTTACAACAGAGAATGTGTGTTCTTTAAAATAACTAAATTTAACAAAACATAACGAAATAACTAAATATAACTTGATAACTAAAGTAACTAAATATAGCCTGATAATAAAATGCTATTGACAGGCAGCAAATAGAAGAGATACTTGTAACAGAGCATATGTGTTCTTTAAAATAACTAATAGCATAGTGGTAACGTCATGAAGTTTATCGTGGGTTCTGTTTCCGACCGTTTCTAATCTGAGAGTAAAATCTCGGACATTGACAGGACTGGTTACACGGAAAATGGAACAAATTACCTAACGGACATCTAATATTAAAAGTGATAAATATCAATATAGTTGATCATTTCGATATAATGTGTGTTTACTTTAACTAATTGAAACAATTTTATAGAGCAAGATATAGAAACTAGAAATTTTGCTTCTTGATATGAGTAAAGCTTTTGGTTATGATAATAGAAAGTATTATTAAAAGATTTAAAACAGATACTTAACGAAGACGAATTACATACAATATAAATCCTTACAAATAAATGCGTCTTAAATTAAAGATTATAATGACAATTGATTAGAAGAGTTCATATAATAATAATAATAATAATAACAATAGTAAAGAATTAATGTCCGTTTCCTCATACGAAGATGATGTCAGGGAATTCACATAACAAACACATGGATGCCGCAGAGTGATTGTTTTGTTCAACTTTAACATTTTATTTAGCAATGGCATTAAAATCTATGGAAGAAATTAGAAGATTAGAAGTTCTGCATATTTTGTATTTGAAAATACAAAATATGCCGTGATGTGCATGTAACTAAAATTTTAAGTAAACTATTCTTTAAACTATTTTTTAATCTAATCTATTCGTCTACCTAAAATGTACTTAAACTAAACTATTTTGTGAACTACAGAAGTAGTTAAAATAAACTATTTCTTAGCTGAAGAACTGTCATACTTCACTGTTTTATTATTTACCATTTCATTTAGACACAATGACACAATCTAGTCCTAAGTCTTAAAATACTACATACGATTACAAAATTTGTTCATGGCTATAATTGCTAATTATTATATTTAAATTTGAATTAATTGTAAATTGGATTGTGCCTTTTAAACTTATCAATATTTTTGTCCTCCTGTAAAGGAATGGCTTTTATCTGATCAAATCTCTTGCTAATTCAGACTCGCCTTAAGGCAAACTTCTCTGAGTTTCAGATTACTTCTTAATTAGCTATAGATTCCAAAAGAAGCTAGTAGTTTAGCTACTTAGTTGCTAACTTAAAAGATAACTTGAGTAGGCCTACTTTTAAACTAAATTAATTTTAACTGGATTTAATTTCAAAATATTATTTTAATTTTGTGAAACAATTTCAACAACTGATGTCTTTCAGTAGTATGTTCTTATGATGCATATAAGTTTTAATCTTTTAAAACAGTGGGATAAAGACTATTAGAGAGAGCAGAACAAACGAGTATTACCTAAGTGTATTAGTATTAGTAAGAACTGAGGTATTGATTGACCATGGAAGGTCTTTCAGTGAGTGCCGTCTCTAATGATTCACCTGAAGTATATCGCATGGCATTGCGCAGTCTCTTGCTTTATGTCGAGGAACTAAAAAGAAAGAATGCTTCAGGTGAAGATTACAAAGAATTGCTTCGAGAAAAAGATGAAATAATACAAAAACTACATGAACAGTTATATAATATTAATCAGATGGGCTTGAATGAGACAAAAATTCAGTCATTAAATAAACAAACGTCTGCAAATATTTCACCCAACATGGCTGCTAATTCTGGTTCCACCATACTAGCGTCGTTGCGATCTCATAGACATGTTAGTGGTTTGGGTGTGAGAGAGTCGAGGAAATCGAATGATCTGGAGACAGATGGCGGTGAGGAGCTGCCTAGCGGTGTTCAGTACTCAGTCGCAACTCTGACTTCGGCGGATCCAACACTGAACAGCGTAGTGGAGAAAAGCTTTAGATCTGTGCTGGAGTCGGGAGGTAGATCAGAAGTGTCGCAGGATCTCTTGAAGAAACTTATAAGTCAAAACACGAGACTGAAGAAAACAATGAGAGATCTCTTAGAGCTGAAGGGTCTGACGCTCTCTGACTATCTGGTTATTATCATACTTATAAATATAACACTCTAGTGCAGCCTTGAAATTTGTAAAATTTAAAGAATACTTGTAATTTGTCCATAACTCGTTAGCTTGCTGTTGATTAAGTAGGTTTTATTTCACTCGCTTAATGGTTTTTAATTCAATAGCTGTCTTTGTCTTACACTATCTAAAATCAAGATTCCAGACTTCTCCCCAGTTTTAAAATTGATTACCACGAATAGGTTATTCCTAATAGGTTATTCCTAATAGGTTAACCAGTTCAAGAGGATTTTAAAATAGAAGAAAATATCATAGAAGACGATAAAAGGGGCCCCGATTTAATGAAGGAGGAAATTTGTTCTGCAATTAACAGTATGAAGAAGGGGAAGGCAGCCGGAATAGATGAAATCCCAGCAGAATTCTTGAAAATGTTGGAAGGAGAAACACTCAAAAAGTTAATGGAAGTATGTATGGAAGTGTACAGTACAGGTATTTGGCCAGACGACTTTACCAAGTCAGTGATGATTCCAATTCCCAAAAAGCCAATGCTGTGGAGTGTTGGGATTACAGAACAATCAGCTTAATACCTCATGCATCGAAGATCATATTGAAGATAGTAAATAATCGCATTCAGTCGAAAGCAGAGATGATACTGAGCAAGACACAATTTGGTTTTAGGAAAGGATGCGGCACAAGAGAAGCAATAGGAGTAATGCGGTTTCTTTGCGAAAGAAGCTTAGAATATGGAAATGACGTTTTTGTATGCTTTGTAGACTTCGAGAAGGCCTTTGACAGGATTGATTGGATAACGCTGATGAATATCTTAAAAAGAATAGGAATTGACTGGAGAGAGAGAAGACTAATTTTGAACTTGTACATGAATCAAAGGGCAGTAATCAAAATCCAACAAGAATACTCAGAAGAAGGTGAAATAGGACGTGGAGTAAGACAAGGTTATGATGGAGGAAGCCATGGAAGATTTGGAAGAAGGAATAAAAGTAGGAGGGAATTTGTTACAAGATGTACGATTTGCAGATGACCAAGGAATGGTAGCGGGCAGCGATATTGGATTGCAGAAGATAATGGATAGGCTGAATGATAGGGCTTCGAGATATGGCATGACGATTAATATAAAAAAGACCAAGGTTATGAGAGTGTCCAATAATAAAGGTGAAGTTAATATCACAGTAAATGGTACGAAATTGGAACAAGTAAGGAGTTTCAAATATTTGGGTCATACTATAGCCGATGATGGGAAATGTGAGACGGAAATATGCAGTAGGATTGCACAAGCAAAAGCGGCCTTTAGTAGTAGAAAAGAACTATTAACAAAAAAATTAACAAAAAGTCTAAAGAAAGACAAAAAGATAAAGATAGTGAAAACTTTGGTTTGGACCACGCTATTGTATCGATGTGAAACATGGACCTTAAGGAAGGAAGATATTAGGAAACTGGAGGCATTGGTAATGTGGATTTGGAGAAGGATGGAGAGGATAAGCTGGACTCAAAGGTTACAAATGAGAAAGTTCTGGAGAGAGTTGGTACAGATAGACAGTTGATAAATGTATTAAGAAATAGGAAGATGAGATGGATAGGACACATTCTAAGGGGGGAAGGTCTAGTAAAAGGGGTCATAGAAGGTAGAATGGAAGGAAAAAGAGGCAGGGGCAGGCCGAGATTAGGTATGACAGATGATTTAAAGCCCCACTCATATGTGGAAATGAAGAGGAAGGCAGGAGACAGAGAAGAGTGGAGGCGTTATGTACCATGGACCTGCCAGTAGGCAGTGCACTAGGAGAGAATAGGTTATTGTCAGTGTTGCTTGAATAGTATTTAAAGTCTAAACATTTTCTTTAAACATTTAGCACATACTTACTTAACCAATGTCAGAAGTCGTAACTTAAATATGTAAGTAACTTACTTAAATTCCTAAGTAACTTACTTTCTCAATTATTCAATTGACAGATGTGAGGGAGAGTGAACAATTTATATCCGAAGTTGTTCATTCCCCCTCGTTTGTTGGTCATTGTTTATTCTATAAGTTGTGTGTCTTATCCACTCTCTACTTGTTTTCCTTATGTAGAAAAAATTGTGCATTAGTTTTTAAACTTATATTGAATCATCTTTTATATTTCCTTCTCCATTAGTATAACCATTGTATTCAGTTTCTTGGTAGTGATAAAGATGTTCTCTGATAAGAAAAAGGATTTTCAATGCTTTATAATTACTATTGATTGATTCATTTGCTGATTACTGTCATATAATACAAATTTCTTGTTATCGTATAATGATAGTCAATCTGGAACGTCTAATGAAGCAGTGATATAGAGTGCGCCTCTTGACTGTGGGTCTGCTAGTTTAAGACTGTGTTGCAACGTGGGTTTTCTCTTCCAAGGGACAAATAAAATCCCAGTTGTGTACACTTGGTGGAGTCAGGCAATGGATAGCCGACCTTAAGGTTCCATTTCCTATCTAGACACCTCTGTATCGACCTAATACAAGGGACATAATAGCACATTAGAATTATGTTTTTTATTTATACAAAATTCTAAAAAATTAGCAATTTCTAACCCAGCTTAATTGTGAAGAATTGCATACACAGCAGGTTTCCAATCCATTCAATACGTCATTTTGGTTGAGAGTATATGGTAAACTGAATTGATAATGACACTTTGAATATATGTTTAGAATAAGCAAGAATATGAAGAGATAATAGAAGAGCAGAGAAAGGAGCTAAAGCTGACGAAGCAGAACTGTGAAGAGCTTAAGAAGATTAATGAATGTGATACTTCAGAGCTACAAAGAGTATGTTCAGATCAGGTCTTCAAGGTTAGCCTTTGGACTAGTTTTCTTGATTTTGGATTTTCAACATTTCTGAATCCTTTTGCTTTTTGCTGGTTGGCTTGTGTGCTGTTCAATAGTGCTTGATGCTGTCATTGATGACCATAGAATTCTAGTAGTTGCTGTTGCTGTAGTTGTTTAAAGTCAGAGATTTTACATATACATATATATATATATATATATATATATATATATATATATATATATATATATATATATATATATATATATCGTCGGCTAAACTGCAAAACCTCGTAGGTAGGTTTTTTCATAAAATTATATTATTGCATCAAAATATCGGTTTTCACGGTCTACATCAACCTGCAAAAACTTGTATTCTAGAGTATTATTTATCGATCCCATTTTCATCAAGGAAGTTGAAGGCTCAAATACTCCTCAACTTAACTTTTGTTTGTTTTTTGCATTTCCTTAACAATTTGTAAAAACCTACTTTAGAGGTTTTGCAGTTTGGCCGACGATATATATACAGTGTATATATATATATATATATATATATATATATATATACATATTTATATACAGTCATGGCCAAAAGTTTAGCACCGATGAGCATTATTCACTAAAAATTTGTATAATGAGCCCTAGTAACAATATTTCCCAAGTGAAAATCGGTCAATCACTAGAAACAAGATGCTGGGCTGTCACTTGTTACTAAATACACTGGTTTGATTAATACAATGATTATTTGCTTGAGTGATTAGTGTCAGGCATGACACACCCTCTGTGAACCAGGCAAGATAAATATTCCAGTTTGGAGACGTCCAGCCAGAGACTGTTCAAGCGTAGCCGTAGACTTCACCAGTGACCGTAGACTTCACCAGTGACCGTCAAGTAACTTGTTGGTTGTTAGGAAGTTATTGTCTGTTACGTAACTGAACTCTGGTCCACTATTTGGTACTTACGCCCTCCTTTGTCAGCCCAGCTTATGTATGTACCTCTCTCCAACTGGTCATTTGATAAGTCGACTTGAATAGTTCACAGTATAGGACAGGAGTTAAGCTATTTATTGAATTATCACTAGAAGTAGCAAAACAACTTAGTTTTTGACATTTTGCACACAATATTATACTCATAAGGTAATAGATTAGAAATTGTATCAGCACAATGGGAAAATCCAAAGAAACTTCTCCTACAAAGCATGCACAAATTGTGGTACTGCATTAGCTGAACATGTCTCATAGTGAGGTAGCTAGACGTTTACACATAGCCAAGTCGCCAGTGACTCGAGCTATAGCTAGAATGAATGAACTGAAGGGCTATAAGTCTCGCAGAAGGTCTGGACGTCCGCGCATCACCTCGCCTCGCACTGACAGAAAAGTCCGACGTGTTGCTACAGCGCATCCAACCTGGTCATCAGCGCAAATTGCTTCTCAGACACGATCAGCAGTAAGTGGCAGGACTGTGAGAAGACGTCTTCTAACTGAATTCAACCTACCATCGCGACGCCCAGCAAGGAAACCTCGCCTGACCGCCAAGAATATCAAGGATCGCCTGAGGTTCTGTAGAATCTACCGTCACTGGACGTGTGATAATTGGATGAAAGCTCTCTTTTCGGACGAATCAACGTTCTCGCAGTTCAGATCCTACATCAGAAACGTGCGGCGTCCAGCAAATCAACGGTATAACACCCGCTATGTGATACCGTCTGTGCGGCAAGCACCAACAATAATGGTCTGGGGAGCTTCTCTGGAACTGGTAGAGGTGGCCTATGGTTTATGCCGAAAAATACTTCGATCAACGGACAGAAATATCTATCAGTTTTGCAAGATAAACTATTGTTAAACATGGAATTGCTTAACTGTTCAATATTTCAGCATGATGGAGCGCCCTGCCATCCGTCAGCCATTGTTACCAACTGGCTCACAGAACAAGGTGTGGAGGTCCTTGGACCTTGGCCTGGGTCCAGTTCAGATCTCAATCCTATTGAAAAACTGTGGGTTTGCATGAAACAGAAGGTAGCAGCAATGAATCCGTCATCTGAACAAGAACTTATTAAAGCAATTAAGCGAGTGCGGACTAGCGAAATAACACCCGAGTACTGTCGCAATCTTGTGCATTCCATGCCTGACCGGATTAAAGCAGTCATTGCAAACAAAGGAAGGCACACCAGATACTGAGACTAGTGAAAATATGTATGTAGTACATGGACATTTAATAAACATAAACAGTAGTTGCTTTACTTTTAGCACGTCTGGCTCTACAGATTAATGTATGGCAAGTTTAGTGTATTTATCCAATCGGTGCTAAACTTTTGGCCATGACTGTATATATATATATATATATATATATATATTTCTATATATATATATATATATATATATATATACACGTATATATATATATATATATATATATATATATGTACAGAAATAAATTTTCTGAACTAATGTGAATAGTGTGGTATATATGACTCAAAAAAGTAAACATAAACATCAACATAAAGACACACTGGGTCAGAAAGCATGGATGCTTGTTTGTAAGGCCCATTTTCTCCTTCCTCTCTGGATAATTATACTGTATGTGGTAATGGTAATCTTTGCCTTTTGATGGCGCATCAATTGCAGCCAGTCCGGATTTAAGAATAATCTTACATCACCCTGGGATTCTTTCCTTCAAAGCTGTCAACGCTCAGCCACACTCAGCCTCTTTCAGTAATAACACTTATTTTGTGTTGTGTTATTTACAGATATCACAGCTGACGAGATCCTTAGCTATACAGAAAGCCCTAGCTGACTCATACAGTCAACAATGTGAGAAGGTGAAGGTTGGTTAGCTTCTCCATTGACAATAAGTTAAGCAGTATGAATTAAATTTCTGTCTCTTTAAAATGTTCAGACCTATAAACTCCATGATATTGCATGGAGAGTTCTAGGCAGGAGTTAGAAAAAGCATATGATCATCACAAGTGAAGTAAACCAGTAAATGCTCCATGCGATACGTTTAATCTGGAGTCATAGCTTTCAACGCTGTTAAAAGATGAAAGGATAATCTTTTCATCTATAATCTTGAAGCAGAGGTAGAAGTGTTATGATAGAATGGAAACTTTGAAGAACTTCAATGACTTAGCGTTTCAGTGCAAGAGAGAAAAGCTCAGAGGTGTAGTAAGAGGGAAGAAGGGGTGATGTGAGAGACGCCTAGAAATTATTTTAAAGACTATTGAAGCCGCTGAGTGATGTTCTATACAGTGGATGTGTGAGTATAAATACTGTGGATGTGTGAGTATAAATACAGTAGATGTGTAAGTATAAATACTGTGGATGTGTGAGTATAAATACAGTGGATGTGTGACTATAAATAGAGTGGATGTGTGACTATAAATACAGTGGACGTGTGAGTATAAATACAGTGGATGTGTGAGTATAAACTCTAACAATGAAGTCGTCACATTGAGGTCACGTGATCGTTGTGTAGGAGGAACTGAATGACTGCAGGCAGCAGCTGCGTGTGAAGGAGCAGCAGCTGATGGAAGCAGTGAACAGCTGCTGTGCGATGACTGATAGGCAGTCGCTTGATAACCAGGTAAAGATTTAACAATACTAATATTATAAACAATGCTAATCTTATAAACAATACTAATCTTATAAACAATGCTAATCTTATAAACAATACTAATCTTATAAACAATACTAATCTTATAAACAATGTTAATCTTATAAACAATGCTAATCTTATAAACAATACTAATCATAAGATTAGTATTGTTAAGAATAATACAATACTGATCATAAGATTAGTATTAATCTTATAAACAATACTAATCTTATAAACAATGCTAATCTTATAAACAATACTAATCTTATAAACAATACTAATCTTATAAACAATGTTAATCTTATAAACAATGCTAATCTTATAAACAATGCTAATATTATAAACAATACTAATCTTATAACAATACTAATCTTATAAACAATGTTAATCTTATAAACAATGCTAATCTTATAAACAATGCTAATCTTATAAACAATACTAATCATAAGATTAGTACTGTTGAGAATAATATAATACTAATCATAAGATTAGTATTAATCTTATAAACAATGCTAACCTTATAAACAATGCTTTTTCCTAAATATCTTTAGCCTTGAATCCTTAACTAGTGTTAGGTCCACATTGTATGTAGTATTTAAAACTAGAGTAAATGCTGTAAAGTCAATGTTAACGTCAGTTTTATCTCTCGGAAGCGATATCAGTGACGGGCAAGCCCAGTATTTGAACCCGCACATCCGCGATTTCTGGTGTCGGATATCTTACCGACAGTAGTACAGTGTTTACTTGGCATCATGAAGTTGGAGGTTGAAGTAGAATGGACTCTAGGGGATCAGATAATGACATGTGGGTTGAATTTTCCAAGAAAGTTAGAGAACGCTGTGAGGAAATGTTAAGTGTAGTACAGGGTGGTAGGACATAGGTGGATAAAGAGATATGGTGGTGGAATGAGGAGGTACAGGAGATATTGCAGAAGAAGAAATAGGTATTTAAAGAGTGTAGAGATGGTAAGACAGAAGAATTAAGGGAAAATGTAAGGAATTAAAGAGGAAGGCAGAGAATGGTGGCAGTGGCAAAGGCCAGAAAATAGGATGAATTTTAGCAGAGATTAGATAGCAAACGATTGCGAAAAGGAACTTCATAAAATAGCTAGGCAAAGGGAGTAGCAATGATTGGGTGTGGGGAGTGTGAATAAAGGGAAATAATTGGAAAGTATTAGCTGAAGATGGAGAGATTGTTGAACGTTGGGGAGAGTATTTTTGTCATTTGTTAAATGAGGGGGTGAATGAAGGCCTAGAAGATGATGTCGGTAGCGAAGGATTTGAAGATTTGGAAGTACAGAATATAACAATTGAAGAGGTTGAGAGGGTATTAAAGAAAACGCATAAGGGTAAAGCGGTGGGGTTGGATGGAATCCCGGTGAAAGTGTTGAAGATAGTAGGTGTGGGAGCGGTGCAGTGGTTGAGGTGCTTGTTTGACAAGGTGTTATGGGGACAGGAAGCCAGAAGGATGGAGGTTGAGTTGTTTAGTGCCGGTATTTAAAGGGAAAGGGCAGCACACTTGACTGTTGATCGGAGCCCATTGGGCAGTGTCAGTGTGACTGGAAAGACGTTAGAATAGTTCTATCGTAATTTCTCATTTGATGACTTTATGTGCATTGAAATAAGTTTTGTTTATAAATCGAAAGCAATTCTAATTCTCAGTCATAATTATATTTCGGTATCCCTTATCCTGCTGGCAATAATGATGGCAAACTCAATGTACATTTTTATATGCGATTGTAATGTTATAATTCTAACTATTATTTTAACTTTTCTGATATGTTTTACCTTTGTGCTTTATAAAAAAGTCAGTCTTTCTTTGCCACAGTGGTCTTTGAATTTTCCGAGTTCCAGTCCTTGGCGAGCCGAGAATAGATTGATTATAGCACAATAATTTACAGGACTGGAAACATGGAAACACTATTTACTATTGTCAAAGCTTGATTCGATATATATAAGTATGTATTTGTATTTGTAATTGTATTTCTAGTAAAGTATTTAATAATACTGCTGGATAAGTAAAGTTAAGATTTAAAGTATTGAGTTTTGTTAAAGTGAGATCCTAGGCGGCAGCTAAGCTAGGGCAAGTGATCAATGAGGGCATGCCTAAACAGGAAGTAGAGATGATCCAAGATGGAAGAGTGACAACACGGACGTAAAACGTGCCAAGTTGAAAAGAGATTTAGGAGATTTGAGGAATTTCAGTAGTAGACGAATTGAGAGCAATTCGAAGGGTTCGGTTATTCGAACTAATTTGTAGTCCATCGAGCAGTCGATGAGAAGGGAGTTATTTTGTAGAAGATCAAAGAGGGAAGAGAGTTCCATCGAAACATTCTAACCTATTTTAACCTCTAACCTAACCTAGGCTAAATCGGCTTTGATTCTTCTATTAAGAATTGATTAAAATTTAAAGTTCTGAGTTCTTACAATAGGATTTCAATGTCGGCACGAGGTATTAGAAATAATTTAGGGTTTTATTTCTTATACCTAAAATCGTAAATTAACTTCTAATATTGCTGAGGAGTGATACACGTTGAGATCTTGATACTTATAATTGCGTGGTGTTGCTTATAACGCAGCCACTGTCTGGCAGAAGTCTCGTAGCGCCTCCTCACGACCACTCTCCAGCCTCGACTCCTGCTCCCTTGTCAACAACAATGTCTACAGAATCACAGTCCACTACGTCTACACATGCGACCATCAGACCACCCGCCACAGCGATCACTGCAGCCTCCACGTCAGTCTGGTCTTTTCCTGTCAGAGACACGAGGTGGAGCGACACGTTGAGCTCCGATGTGTGTGCGGATGATGATGATGATGATGATGATGGCGAAGACTTCGAATGCCCGCGTTGTGAGAAACGATTTGATAGAAAGCGTCGAGATCTCTGGTACCTCCACACAAAGAAATGTGTGGACTGAGATCTCTGGGACCTCCACTCAAAGAAGTGTGTGGACTGGGATCTCTGGGACCTCCACACAAAGAAGTGTGTGGACTGAGATCTCTGGGACCTCCACACAAAGAAGTGTATGGACTGAGATCTCTGGGACCTCCACACAAAGAAGTGTGTGGACTGAGATCTCAGTCCACACACTTCTTTGTGTGGACTGAGATCTCAGTCCACACAAAGAAGTGTATGGACTGAGATCTTTGGGACCTCCACACAGAGAAGTGTGTGGATTGAGATCTCTGGGACCTCCACACTAAGAAGTGTGTGGACTGAGATGAGGCTGAGTCTTTTCATGGTTGATCACTGGCAGGTAGTGAGGTTTCGTGCTGATCTGAGGCACTTGGAAGGAATCCAGCTCAATCACTATTAGAAGTCTACTTTAGTTCATGCAATGTGAAAGAATGCAAGCAGGATTAACTCTAGAGTAAATGTTCCTCTTTACGAACAACTCTTTATAGTGGATCGCCAGCTGAGCACTGATCAATGTTTGCTTGCATCATCATCCTATTGCCTTTAATCCCAGTTTAACTAGGGTCGAACTAGGATTGGGATACTCATGTGGACCTTTTCCACTCTTCTCTGTCCCATACCATATCTCTCTTAGTGCACTGCCTACTGGCAGGTTCATGGTATATAACGCCTCCACACTTCTCATTTCACTTCTTTCTTCTTGTTCTTTCTCACTTCTCTTCTTTTCCTCATTCCGATTTCCCATACCATATCATCATACATTCCCATGTACTCTCTTCTATTCTTTTTATACAATTTTGTAGCAATTTCTGGAGTTTAGGCGCTCACCAACCGAATGCTCTTTCTGATGTTGGTTTGGATCTTACGTGCTTTAGTCGCCTTCTACAACACGTGCAGTCACCGGTTGGTCTATTCTTGAAACACACTGAACACAGCATGGGGACGATGTTTGCTCGCATAATGGTGATTTTTTATACTTTACTTTAATTCAAGAATACATGTAACATTCTATGATGCATTTATCCTGCCTGCCTTTGCTGCATAGAATGGACTATTCAAAGTTATATTTGTCGGGGCAAACCTTTGTACAGCTTAGAGTATAACCCAAATGGACAAATAGAAAACAATATTTTACAGACTTTTTTATGCCTGCCGAATGTATTTATGAATGCGGATTGAGATATTTGCGTAACTCCTGATAGCAGATAGATTCAAATTTCAAATCCTCACAACGTTATGCAGATTTTTTATTTAATTTACGAATGACAAAGATCCTATATCAATCTTTACCCTTTATTTTTCACTTTTATTTTCGTCTATTAAACGTGCAATAGTTTTATGAAAACTATTAAACATTTAATAGATTTCTAAATGCTTCAATTAATCTTTGACATTTTCCTGTTATCATCATCATCATCATCCTCCCTTGAATCCAGGTTTAACTAGGGTCGGGATACGAATAGACTGTTATATATTTAATAAATTATATATTTTTTATATATAACTTACATTGCTTTATTGTTACCTATTGCATATAGTCATTACAGTTTTGACTTAATTTGAAACAAATGATTAGTTTAGAAGAAAAATAGGCGTACCTGCTAACCCATAATAGAGATATTTTCTCTATATGCTGCTTTTAAAATAGAATGGTTTCTTAACGCTAAAAATTCTATTATCTTTATAGTGTCCTATTAATTAGTGTCTGTCGATATTTCTATTGACGACAGTAACTACAATTCTATTTGTGGCATATATGCCCATTCTAGTATATCAAACAAAACGCAACAAGCTTGTAAAAAAAATTGCATTAATTAGAGATCTCGGCTATGCTCCGATACTGCGCAGTTGTCACAGCAGAGCTGTCACAAAACAGCTGTCACAACACAGCTGTCACTACACAGCTGTCACAACAGAGCTGTCACAACAGAGCTGTCGCAACACACACAACAGAGCTGTCGCAACACACACAACAGAGCTGTCACAACAGAGCTGTCGCAACACACACACAACAGAGCTGTCACAACAGAGCTGACGCAACACAGCTGTCGCAACACAGCTGTCGCAACACAGCTGTCGCAACACAGCTGTCGCAACACAGCTGTCGCAACACAGCTGTCGCAACACAGCTGTCGCAACACAGCTGTCGCAACACAGCTGTCGCAACACAGCTGTCACAACACAGCTGTCGCAACACAGCTGTCGCAACACAGCTGTCACAACACAGCTGTCTCGCGGTGCAGCGTGTCTTGGTGTTCCTCGCTATGGATGCTCTGATGGCACAGTGGACACTGATCCTGTATGTAGAGCCAGCGCCTGAGACAGGCAGCGTGGAAGATGTGCTTGCACTGGGTCTTCCTCGACCCTCCTCCTGCACGCAGCTCCTGATAACAGATAGCACACACGTCTGCGTAGTCCATCACGTCCTCGTCTGTGACTGGTGCCAGTCGGTTGATCTTCATCGAGGCTGTACGCCTCTTGATGAACGTGCTCCAGCCCTGACGCGCCTGCACGATGATGTTGAAGTACGCGTGCATGCACATCATGAACGCTCGCACGTAGCCACGTGACTCGTATATCATTATCCACATGCCGTTACAGAACAGAAATATCCCAAACAAGAATTCTATCGTGCTTCCCACTGATTGTAGGACGTACACTCTGTCATCCAGCTGATCACCCGCATCACCTGATCTTACAAACAACACGTACGTTGCCAGGGTAATGGTTGTCTTGACCACGAGCTCGAGTGAGAAGGCAGTGACGGCTAGCAGCCACGTGCCTATGGTGTTGGTAGACCACAGGTGCAGAGTGAACGTGACAGCAAACACTGCGAGACTGAGCAGCACAGCGATGACCCGCGCGTGACGCAGTGCGACAGTTGAGCTGATCCTGTGCTCGAGGGAGAGATCAGTGACCGTGGCTGCGAGAGAGACGAGGTGTCGATGTAGACCCGTGTGGATGAAGTGACAGGAGGCCATGCAGAGCAGGAAGAGGTTGCGATACAGTCTGACGAGTCTGTGGGAGTCGTCGAGGCCGGTCAGTCCTGTCTGCAGGGCGAGGATGAAGAAGAGCACAGCTGTTGTTGTTGCTATCTCTCTGTCGTCATCCCGCGCCACGTAGCCAGCCAGGCTGAAGAGAGCGCTGCCTGAGAGGTGCATGACGTAGGACACGCAGGACGTGAGACCCAGCACAGAGAGGACAGTCTCACAGCCGTGCACCAGTGTGTGTGACAGCTGATCCTCTCTCAGTGATACACCACCAGACACTAGCGAGTCCGTCCATATGAAGTAGGACAGATGAAATAGACTTCTGAAGAGCCAGAACGCTCGTAACATCCAAGGCACTCTCAGTCGACTCCACTCGCTCTCTATAAAAGTTGTCAGGCCGTACGCTACCATCGCTTCGTGAGCAGTCTCTACTTGTCGCACTATTAAACTAACGATGGATATCATATCAACAATAACAGCAAATAACAAATGTGAACAAGTAATAACGGCGCACGTCTCGGGTAGAGCGCTAATTAACAGGACGGGTCTGAAAGAAATGAGCAGAATAACAGGAAGAACAAATAATGCGGAGATGTTAAAAGGTGAGTTCCAAACTCTAGCTGTCGTAGAGTTGGTCGATGTAAGAGTGAGATGTGAGCCACTGAGAAGTCGCTGGTAGCAGACAGCAAGAGCAAGCTGTGAGAGCATGACTCGTAGCGACATCTGAGTGACTGACGTGTCGCTGCTGCGTGTAGAGTCTGTGTGCAGGAAGGCTGAGTAGAATGTGTTGATGCGATACGAGACGAGCACTGTGCCACAGGCGAGTAGTAAACTGTACACATTGAGTAGATGTGAGGCTGAGAGAAATATGAGTATCATACACATGCTGCATGCTGCAAGCAACAACAACAGCAACAACATTGAGTAGATGTGAGGATGAGAGAAATATGAGTATCATACACACGCTGCAGTGCAAGCAACAACAACAACAACAACATTGAGTAGATGTGAGGCTGAGAGAAATATGAGTATCATACACACGCTGCATGCTGCAAGCAACAACAACAACAACATTGAGTAGATGTGAGGCTGAGAGAAATATGAGTATCATACACACGCTGCATGCTGCAAGCAACAACAACAACAACATTGAGTAGATGTGAGGCTGAGAGAAATATGAGTATCATACACACGCTGCATGCTGCAAGCAACAACAACAACAACATTGAGTAGATGTGAGGCTGAGAGAAATATGAGTATCATACACACGCTGCATGCTGAAAAAGCAACAACAACAACAACATTGAGTAGATGTGAGGCTGAGAGAAATATGAGTATCATACACACGCTGCATGCTGCAAGCAACAACAACAACAACATTGAGTAGATGTGAGGCTGAGAGAAATATGAGTATCATACACACGCTGCATGCTGCAAGCAACAACAACAACAACATTGAGTAGATGTGAGGCTGAGAGAAATATGAGTATCATACACACGCTGCATGCTGCAAGCAACAACAACAACAACATTGAGTAGATGTGAGGATGAGTATGAGTATCATACACACGCTGCATGCTGCAAGCAACAACAACAACAACATTGAGTAGATGTGAGGATGAGAGAAATATGAGTATCATACACATGCTGCATGCTGCAAGCAAACAATGTTGTTCAACAACAACGAGCATTACATAACATGGCCCGGCCGAAGAGCAAAACAAGAATTCATATAGTACAAATCCAATATCCAGAAAGTCAGTTCAGAGATAAGTAATAAAAGAAACTTTAGGATATCAATCATACTGTATTCCGTCAAAGGACGTAAAGAGAAATCTGCGATTCTGTCAGGTCCAACTCTGACGTTATCATGCTAGGAGGTACCTGACGCTAAATCCTCACGGGTTTATGTGACAATAGAATTTAGTCTTACTCAGCATTGCTAGCATTCCATAGAGAGAAAACAGCGGTTGTCCTATTCCCAGATACTTGATGTTGTCGTCCTGCACCCACGGGACTGTCAGGGTGCCGTTCAACAGGGAGTCGAGTATGAAGAGAGGAGGCACCCGCAGTATCACTTCTAACACCCCTAGCAGATTAGCACCAACAGCAACCAGTGACATCATTCACTGGTTAAACAATAACATAATATAATCATCAATCATCAGTTAGACAATGAAATAATGACAAAAGCAAAGCAAAACACCAAAAATGGAATAAAAATGGAATGCAAATTGTTGAAAAAAGTAAAGTTTGCAGATGGTTACAGTATGATTGCCAGAAGGGAAGCTGGACTACAGGAAATAATGAAAAAATTTATCTGAGTTGTAAACCTGAACATTACTGCTTTACAAAGTGAAGATTAGTAAAAAGGAAACGAAAGTGATGAGTTTCTAGAGAAGGATGCTAAAATAAATACTAATGTTACAATCATTGGTGCGTGCCATACGTCATTACGACAAGAAAACATATTCAAATATTTAAACAACATGTTCCTGTATGCCTATGAAACCTAGACACCAATAAGGAATGAAGATGTTCAGAAACTAGAAGTGCTTGGGACAAAAGACTATAGAGAATGGAGAAAATTAGGTGGACTGACAAAATTATAAATGAGAAATGCTGAACAGAATTTGAAGAGACAGTCAACTGGTAAAATTGTTAAGAAATACAAAGAAGAACTGGATAGGGCGTGCTCTAAAGGAGAATAGCTTGCTTACAGCTGTAATGAAGTATGAAGAGGAGGGTAGTGGGACGGAAGATCAAGAATTGGAATGTTAGAAGACTTGTTAATGCATACGAATAAGAAAATGAAAAAAATAGAGGATGGAAAAATGTGGAGTTGTATGCCATATACTTTGGCATTGGGCAGGACACTATAGCAGTAGTAAAGAATGAAAACACATATATATGCATAAAATATATATAAATATATAATTATATATATATATATATATATATATATATATATATATATAAAATAAACATACAGTGAGGCAAAAAAAGTATAATACAAATGCAATTTAACATAACTTGGAACCCTTTCACTTATGCGATTAAAATGTTAAAACCTAGTGAGCAGTCCAACTATATATAATATGCATAAATTTCGTCACATTTTGTATCACATTATTAGCCTAATAGCTAACCTACCGATCGATTTTGTTTCTCAATATTGTTAAGCATCGAACCCGTCATCATGCAATTTTACTAATATTATCCCAAGCCACTATTTATTTCCAGCAGCTTATGATTAGGCTATGCTAGGTTATACAGCTCACAGTACTCGGTGCTGCTAACACAGGACAGTTTGTTGAGTATTTGATAGTCAACGGACACAACTTACCTGACTTGTAAAAACGAATAGCCAGGGCTCAAATAAATGCTGCTGATTTGATCCAATGGATTACAGTGTCTGGGGTCTGATGATGGAGAGATAAAAATATCAATCCAACATCAACGTCCCATACTGAGCTTATGCACTGCAATCAATTTGGGATGAGTACCTTAAACTGCTCTCCAGGAATCAATATGCTCCTTCCGTAAGAGACTCCAGTTATGCGTGTTAGTTAAAGGTTGGCCACTTTGAGCATTTGTTTAATAAATAATTAATGCTTCAATATACAAAACGTATCAAATAGCCCTTTTCAGGGCCAAAAATAGATATAAACTAAAATTGAATGCCTAAATAAGTGTATACTTCTTGTGCCAAACTGCGTTGCGACACATCCGTTAATTAATGCAGCGAAATTGATGGATAGGTTCTCATTACAGCACTATCTATTGACCCAATGAGGTAAAACTTTTCACAAATACGTACAATTGGACTATCTCCTATTTTGAAAAAGTCTATTAAGAAAATTTCGGAGCACCTACATTAGATGGTTCCGAAGTAAAGTTATGGTTCCAAAGTTAAGTTAAATTTAATTGTGTTCTACTTTTTTATTAGCCACCCTGTATAAGAGAGGCATGATCTTATCAAATCAAACCATTTTATTGCAGACACATATAGGTCCATATAACAATGGAAAATAGTAACTAGCAATAAAATGTCACGAACACAAAGAAAGGAAATCTTACAAACAATTGTATAATTATGAAATAATAAGCATCCACAGTATGCCTGTTATTACAGTGTGTGCCCACTGTTCCCTCTGCTGTAGCACAGTTACACGACTGAACTAAAATTACTATATACTAATATTACTATATTCCATCTTTTTGAACACAGTAAACATTGTCTTGGATCTTATGGCGCTATTCTCAAAGGATCTCTCACTTTCATCACATATAAAACTCATGCGCAACACGGCATGAAAAGCTTCAATTATTTTATACTTTTTTTCAATTTCAAGCATAAGACTTTACTTTTTAAAGCTTTTTAAGTAAGAATCAGACTTTATAAGGTTTTAAATCTTTTAAAGTTTACTTTCTAAAGCTATTAAAGTCCGACCATTCTTGTGATTTTTTCTCTCAAACATTTGGTTACTATATTGCAAATGTGATATTGATCTAATAGAACCAATTCAAAGAAGATTAAAAGATGGTTAGGTGGCTTTGGTGACCTACAATACTCTCTTTGACAGAAACTTCTCAGTGTTGCATCCCTACAGTTATGTAGACTAAAATCTGAACTGATTGCATATTACACAATTGTTAAAATATAATAGATTTGCCATTTGATGAATTATTTGTCTTTAAAATAGGCTTTACTCCTAAGAATGGCTCTACCTTACATTTAAATACCTTTGGGTATAACAGGAGTCTTATCATGGATAGTTAATTTGTATTTAACCTCCAAATAATGCAAATACGATGGTCATCTTATTACTTATCCTAATGGTGATTATGTGACAGTTTTTATTAATGTTTCTCTAATCAGCTGTTTGATGACACTATGTTCAGAACTTAATCTGAATTATTAATTTTCATTTGTCTTAAAGGCATTGTTATTCTGTGCTAACGTTATTGCACTTGATTTGTTTTAGCCGTCAAATGCGGATATTATGTAATATACACAAAGTATTCTATAGTACTTAATTAATAATACTACTACTGAGACTGCGCTACGTCCTATTTGGACCCTGCAGTAGGTTTCAAGGTTAAATGACTCTACTTCGCTCTATCCTCAGCTAGATCACAGATGCTCTCATCTAATATGTTCAAATTCTGATTTATATCTTTGAGATCTTTATTTACTAATTTGATCCATGTTTGTTTATTTTGACAACCTCTTTGTTTTGTCTGAGATTTTTTATTCTCATTTAAAGCAAGTTTTACAGGTGCATTGTTCGGTAACCTAAGTAAGTGACCTATCCATTTTAGTCTTCGTGTTTTAATTGCAAGACTCCATTTTTTCATTTGTTCTGATGTATAAGTTATCGTTGCTTATAATGTGAGGGTAATATATTTTAAGTATTTTTCTTAATAGACTTCTATGAAATATGTCAATTTCGTGTTCCTGTTTTGAAGTTAATGTCCATAGCTCACTATTATATAAGTAAACTGGCGTAATATAAGCATTGAATATATTTATTCTTGTTTTCATTGTTATTTTGCTATTTGTTAGTTTCATCTTGTATTTATTAAAAATAGCCATACACAATTGCTTTCTATGGATCATGTCTCTTTCAGTATCCAAGTAAGAACCTAAATATTTGCATTTCTTCCATTCCTGATCATTTTTGTTTCCAATGGTATATTTTTCTGTTTTATCTGTGTTTAGTTTTAAATCTCTCTTATTCAGTTTATCATTGACTTCCTTTTGAATTTTGTCTGTTATATTTTTACATATGCAATATCATCTGCAAACTGCTGATCAATATTCATACCCATTTCTCGCTTTATGCTATAGTTATGTTCTATAATATGATTAGGAATTAATTCTTCATATGGTATATTTTCTTTGGAGTATGAGTGCTCTTCAATTTGGTTTGCTATTTGAATTTGGTTCTCATGTTTGTTTAAGCTATTTGCAAGGTAAAAGGTAAAACTTAATTAATATACCTATTATATAGAAAACCTATGTTTACAAACAATTGTTTACTAAGTATTGCAGAGAACTTGGATCAAGTCATTAAATACTGTAGCCAACTCGACATAAATATAAAATATAAAACTACGCAGTGGTTATGTGGTTAAATATATAGTGGTTACGTGACCTGGTCACACGGAGAAAAGGTCTTGGAATACGAAGACTAGTGGAAGGACCTATAGGATTACGGTTTTCCAATGCGATATGTTAACATAATCTAATAAACTACTTTCAACCGGAAGCCCCAGTGGTTCAGTGGTATAGATGCTACGCTTTTGAATGTCTCAATAGCGCAATGGTGAGAGGTGTAGATAACGTCATGAAGTTTTAAATGACAGACCCTGAGGTGAATTTCGTGGGTTCGCATCTGTGTCGCCCTGATCTCAGAGTAAAATCTCGGACATTCGATCACTGGACTGGCTACACGGAAAATGGACAAAATTGCCTAACGTACGGATTTAACGTGTGGTATTAAAAGTGATAGATTTCAAAGTAGTTGATCATTTCACTATAATGTGCGTTCTTATTATTATTATTACTATTACTATTACTATTAGTATTATTATTATTACTGTTATTATTACTGTTATTATTTAGATCATAGGCGTTCGATTCTGGCTCGAGTCACATTTATTTTTTGAAGTTTTACTAATTTTTTTAGTTTCTTAGGAATATGTTTAGGGTTAGGGTTAAGGGTAGGATTAGGATTAGGGATATAATTTAAAAAGTTAATTTAAGACTACAATTATACTTTGTTCTTTAAAGTCTATTCAACGGTAACAATTAAGCTCCTCCCTTTCTGAGTAGTCTTTTTAATCCAAGATCTTGTCACCGTATACGTACTTCCTTACCACTGCGCGCGATATAGGCTATGAAAAGAATCTAAAATATTCAAACATAACGTACATAACAACAATAAGAGTGCTACAGTCATCATTGACAACATCGAGTACTATATTGAGACAAAATCAAGCCGACGAGTAAAAAGAAGGTCCAAAAATGGTGCAAATTCCAAAATCCAGAAAAGCAGTCCAAAAATAAATTAAGGGATTAAATAAAAGGATCGAGGTTTAGGCACCGGTCGTAGACCATGGAGTCATGGACATTGGATGGAAAAGAGGGATTGAAGAGGTGGATCTTCAATTGCCTATGGAACTGTTCAGCAAAGGCCGATGCGATTCAAACGATGACTTTTGAAGATTGGATAGAAGAGATCTTCCAGATCTGCAGTGCAGCATGTGGAAGGAACGATTAGATAGCTTAGAGCGTGAAGGTAAGCTAGGTTTTATAAACGATACTCTCTTTAATGTCTATTCATTGCAAAGACTTCAACATAGGTTAAGATGTGAGTACTTATATATATATATATATATATATATATATATATATATATATATATATATATATATATATATATCTCCTAGTGCACTGCCTACTGGCAGGTCCATGGTACATAACGCCTCCACTCTTCTCTGTCTTCCGCCTTCCTCTTCATTTCCACATATGAGTGGGTCTTTAAATCATCTAACATACCTAATCTCGGCCTGCCCCTGCCTCTTTTTCCTTCCATTCTACCTTCTATGACCTCTTTTAATAGACCTTCCCCCCTTAGAATGTGTCCTATCCATCTCTTCTTCCTATTTCTTAATACATTTATCAACTGTCTATCTGTGCCAACTCTCTCCAGGACTTCCTCATTTGTAACCTTTTGAGTCCAGCTAATCCTCTCCATTCTTCTCCAAATCCACATTTCCAATGCCTCCAGTTTCCTAATATCTTCCTTTCCTAAGGTCCATGTTTCACATCCATATAATAGCGTGGTCCAAACCAAAGTTTCCACTATCTTTATCTTTGCGTCTTTCTTTAGACTATTTGTTGATAGTTCTTTTCTACTACCAAAGGCCGTTTTACTTGTGCAATCCTACTGCTTATTTCTGTCTCACATTTCTCATCATCGGTTATAGTATGACCCAAATATTTGAAACTCCTTACCTGTTCCAATTTCGTACCATTTATTGTGATATTAACTTCACCTTATTGGACACTCTCATAACCTTGGTCTTTTCTATATTAATCTTCATGCCATATCTTAGAGCCTTATCGTTCAGCCTATCCATTATCTTCTGCAATCCAATCTCGCTGCCCGCTACCATTCCTTGATCATCTGTAAATCGTACATCTTTTAACAAATTCCCTCCTACTTTTATTCCTTCTTCCAAGTCTTCCATGGCTTCCTCCATCATTGCCTCAGCGTATATGTTAAACAGCAGCGGCGAAATGCTACAACCTTGTCTTACTCCACGTCCTATTTAAGACAAGGTTGTAGCATTTCGCCGCTGCTGTTTAACATTTACGCTGAGGCAAAGATGGAGGAAGCTATGGAAGACTTGGAAGAAGGAATAAAAGTAAGAGGGAATTTGTTACAAGATGTACTACGATTTGCGTCCATTTCTTACACATATTGCTATTTCGCATTTACGAAATCGTATTTCTAGTTTAAATAATATGTTGAATAAATATAATATAGTTAAGTTTCATATTCGTCTTGGGTCCGTATAAACTCACATGTGTGGTATATCAATAAAGCAATCAAGCCGTAAATCTATCAGAGTAAAGAGAATGCGGGAACCACGAGTACGGGATAGATATGTGATTATTTATACTGGTGCAGGGACTACACTGTAGCTGAGATACGTCGGCTGTACATTGTTATTATAAAAGAGGTACAGGAAGTATTCGCTCCCTAATAAACAAGGAAATATTATGTAGTAGCAACTGTAGACTTAAAGATTTCATTTAGTGTAAACCTTGTAAATTAGTACTTCGGGTTTAATCGAGTTAAGATAACGTTTGGATTATTGATATTACTTTATTGTTAGCTGAAACTGAGTGTTAATGTTCAAATCAAAAGGGTCTCACCTAAAAATATACATTGGGTGTCACCACAGTGAAACTGTAATTTACACTAGATGTCGTCTAAGCAGACATAATCAAAGATTGGTAGGAATATGTTAAATAAGTTTAACGTCAAGTTTGTCAGTTGTTAATGATATAAGCATCTAGTTGATTGCACTGTATATTATGATGGTAAATGCGAAATAGTAGTATGTGTAAGAAATAGACGCAAAGTAGTAAATTACGTAGCTTAGAGAATATTGTTATTTTAGTAATTTTGATTATTGTATGTTTTATATTTTGTGTTATGATTAGATATAATTTATGTCTTGCACTACTGATACTGTTAATTATGGAATTAGTCAGTAGTGTTGGAATGCTGTAACATATAATCATATATTTTATATGAAAAGATACATCAAAGATTAGACTACAAATTGTGAAAGGTTAGCAGTTGAGCTAAGACATAGATTTCTTTAGATAACCTGAGCATGCCAGTGATTGACCTAAATAGAGAGTATAGAATGCGGGAATGGACATCTGGAAGGACGACGTTATAAGATGCAAGTCTGAATTCATCCGAATGCTGGAAAAGCAATTAAGAGATCGCTAATGGCACGAGTGATAGTTTCATTGTCTTGGAATGTCTGATAGATTAAAGAGAATTGTTTGTGTGATCTAAGGCCGGAATCATAGGATAAATCACGGAAGTCAAACTAAGAAGTCAACTGTGATTGGAGGATTAGATTATCTTAAATATAATGAATTAACTCTATTGGACAGTACATAGGAAGAAGGCGCGGTTTAGCAGGAATAGAAAGACCTCAGATGAGAATAGAGGAGGAAGAGTTAGTTAGGGAGAGATAGTCTAAGAATAAGGAGCTAAGGAAAGAAGAGTCCAAGAGAAGAGGGTTAAGGAAAGAGCAGTCTAAGAGAAGGGAGTCAAGCTGAGTAAAGTCTAGTAGAAGTGAAGAAACAGCTAAGTCGAGATCAAGTCAAGTTGAATCTGGCTAAGTCCAAGGGCTGTTGAGAAAAGACTTAGAAGTTTGTCACAGACAGTAACAGAAAGAATTTAGAGAAAAGATAGTAGAACAGTAGAAGAGATAAAGATTCATAGGGAGCAAAAGTTAAAAGTATTTATATATATATATATATATTTATACATATGTTTCTATATCAGGTTTAAGTAGTAGTATTAGGGACTGGTCATGACTGTAAAGCATATTGCCTGTCTAGACTAATTATACAAGAAACATTGGTGTCTTGCTAGAATTGTAATTGCTAATTAATTAATAATAATAAACCCTGATCATATTACAAATGACTGTTTTCTATTAATGTGTCGTTTTATCGTGCTTCATTAGTAAGAAGCAACAATACAAATAGGAGACGGCCAATTAATAAAATACTACCTGTGAGTCACTAGTTTCCCAAGTCAGAGGTTCTCAGAGATTAAGTGTTTTAAGAACGACAACAAACATAAGACAACACAACGCAATAGTCTTAGCAGAACCTTTGATATAACATTATATTAAATTGTAATAGCATAATGGCTCATTACTCACTCTCTTTGGTGGAGCAAAGTACAAGTCCATGTTGAACATTCTCTCTGTCAGAATAATGCTCCATGAAACACCCGTCAACTTGCTTAAAGTCCAATTCATATTCTTCTTTAATGAAAGACATTTGAGCTTTATTTTTATCTGAGCTCTCTATAAAAACTTATAGACATTGATCAACGTAATCGTATACCAAATTTATATATATATATCTATACATGTATATATATACATGTATATATATAAATTATATATATATATATATAATATATATATATATATATATTATATATATATACTATATATATATATATATATATATATATATATATATATATATATATATATATATGCTACATAAGTAAGCTTACAAAAAATTCTAAACAACATGCATCTGATCAATCTCACCGCTAGCCAGGGAGATTAACAACACTTTTGCTAGCACTTAAATGTGCTAGCAAAAGTAAAAGAAACACAGTTAAATGTTGCATAACAAAGAATTGAGAAAGCTGTAGCCTAAAGGCGAAGAAAGTCATCTGAGAAGTCTATTTTCCCAAGCAAACATGAATGAATAATTATAATGCAATAATTATAATAATGGGATAAAATATAAGTGCATGTATACTATATACATGTACAAATAAAATGTCTTAAAAGCTCTGACCGTTAGGTGCACATATTAGCTTTAGAATTTTCACAACTGAACTGTTCGCTCATTGCATTATGTATGTTTCAGTTAGTTAGTGAACCGAGTCGAAATATGTTATCACTTCAGAGAGATTTAGACAGTTTGCATAATTGGGCAACTACCTGGCAGTAAACTTCAATGTTGATAAATGTACAGTTATGCATGTAGATCACAATAATAATTGCAATCAATATAAACTTGGTAATGCAGAACTAAAATCATCTATTAAAGAAAAAGATCTAGGTGTCATTATTGATAATACCCTAAAATTTTCAGAGTAGTGTAAACCAGCAGCAAATTGTGCTAATCACACTTTGGGTTTAATTAGAAGAACTATAAAAAGTCGTAATAAGGATGTAATAGTTAAATTATATAAAGCTTTAGTAAGACCTAAATTAGAATATTGCGTACAAGCGTGGAGACCTTTTTTAAGGAAGGATGTGGAATGTATGGAAAGAGTTCAAAGGAGAGCAACTAGAATGATAGCTGAATGTAGAGGTCAAAACTATGAATCTAGGTTAGATGCATTAGGTCTAGTTAGTTTAGAAGATAGACATACCAGAGGGGATTTAATTCAAGTGTTTAAAATAATTAAAGGTTTTGACAATATCGAATGTGGAGAATTTTTCAAACTATCAGATTATGCTAGAACAAGAGGGCATAGATTCAAAATAATAAAGGTTAGATCCAGATTAGAAGTTAGAAGAAACTTTTTCAGTCAGATAGTTGTCAATATATGGAACGGGTTACCTCAGTATGTAGTAGAGGCAGAGTCAGTGAATGCTTTTAAGAATAGGCTTTTTAAGTATTGGTAAGAAATACATTGAATTGATAATTTGTTTGTTGTTTTGTGTAGATAGGCTGATTAGTTTCACATTACATGAGGGTATTTGGTTTCTAGGTATTCATGAGTGTGGGTAAGGCTTGTATGTGTATGTATGCGTAGGTGTGTGTATGTGTGCACACATGCATGTATGTCTATGTAGTTTGTGCATGTATGCTTGTATTGTAATGTATGACTATATATTGCGACTGGTTGATATGCCTAGTATGTAGTTATATGCTTGCTTGCATATTTTTGTCTGTAAGTTCGATGTGTGTATGTGTGAGTGTATTCTATGTGTATATATGTAGGTGTATGTATAAGTGCGTATGTTTTGTATAAATGTATGTGTATGTATATATGTATGTGTATATGTATATGTATGTGTATATATGTGTGCATATGTGTATATATGTACGCATGTATATGTATGTATGTATGTGTATGTATGTAGGTATAAGAAATCTGGTTTATGTACTTTGAAGCCATTCTAGTGCTATATTTTTATTCAGTTTGTAATATATTTAAAGTGATTTAAGAAATTAAAAATTTATTCAATTTTCATGGCTGGCTCTGTAAGAGCGGGAATATTTATCTTTTGCTGCACTATTACAAGTAGTGGCTTCAATTTATAGCACTTAACAAGTAATCTTGAGTTATATTTACTATTAAAAATTACTGTATATTGATCTGAACTGTACCACGGACAAGATGTGTATTATTTGAAATCGCTAGTTGTGCATTGAGAGATATTTTAAGAAATTGTATATTATAAACTGATATATAATTTGTAACTCATAACTGTGGGCGGGGTTGAGTCTACCGTGGCGGATGATATCTCAAGGCTGATGGTTCCGGGAAAGGCTTTGGGGCTAAGCCTGAATATAAATAAATGTGAGCTCATTACTACTCGATCCGACAGTAACTTTCCGGCCATCAATTCATTCATTCGTGTAAAGCCTGTCGAAGCCAGTCTACTTGGAGCTCCATTGCAGACGGGTCAAGCTATGGATTTGGCTCTCAATACTCAGTGCTCTAAACTAGAGAGAGCCGCGAGCCGGTTGAGCTCATCTCCGCACACGACGCTCTAACGATATTGCGGAGCTGTGTAGGTTCTTCAAAACTCATATACATATTGCGTGCCTCTCCATGTGCGGGTCATCCAGCATTGCCGACTTATGATTCCATCATGCGAAAGTCGCTCAGCATCGTTAATATTAATGTTAACGAAGCTCAATGGATTCAGGCTAGCCTGCCAATATGCTACGGAGGATTGGGTATACGCTCTGTCTCGTCGCTGGCACCTTCTGCCTGCTTGGCTTCAGCCGCGGGGACTGGCGTTCTACAGGATTCAATCCTTTCCGGATTCTTTCAAATTCCCGACTTGGAGATATCCAGGATTCAGGGCATTTGGACTGCTCTGTCCACATCCGAACCTCAAATCGGTATGATGGCTAATAGCATGAAGGCTTGGGACTCAAAGGTCACTACTGCTTTGCACACGGAACTCCTTGCGAACTCGCTTTTGCCACAAGAAAAGGCGCGGCTGCTCGCAGTGTCGGCCCCCCATAGTGGAGACTAGATCAAGGCTTTACCAATCTCATCATGCGGCCTCCGTCTGGATAACGAAGCAGTCAGAGTCGCGGCCGGTCTTCGTCTGGGCATTACCTTATGTGAGCCACACAACTGCATTTGTGGTGTCTCAGTCAATTCGTTAGGCATTCACGGCCTGTCGTGCAAGCGTAGTGCCGGCAGAATCAGCAGACATCAGTTCATAAACGACTTGATCTGGCGCGCCTGAGTCGAGCGAATATCCCAGCCATTAAAGAGGCCCTAGGATTGATCCGCACTGATGGTAAACGTCCAGACGGTGTCTCTCAAATTCCATGGGCAGAGGAGAAGTGTGTTAGCTGGGACGTCACTGTTACGAACACTTTCTCAGTAAGCAATCTCGGCCTTTCTTGCGCTGCTGCTGGTGCTGCAGCAGAGGCCGCGGCTAATAGGAAAACTCTGAAGTATGCCGAAATCTCTGACAACTATAACTGCATGCCTATTGCCTTTGAGACCCTGGGGCCCATCAATTCTCTCGCATCAGACTTTATTGACGAAATAGGCAGGAGGACCAGGGCCATTACTGGTGATAAGCGCGAAAAATCTTTTCTGTGGCAGCGACTGTCTATTGCTCTTCAGCGATTCAATGCAGTCTGCTTCAGTGGCACTTTGGCTAAAGCGGCTTCCCAGAGTGCAGAGGAATTATCTTAATCGCTTTTTTAAAACTTTTAATTAAATAAAGTCTCTCTTATCTTATTTTTTTAGCCCAGGGCCCTTTACAGCCCATGGCATTTTAAAAAAAATTGTAATTTAATCTTAAAGTAAGGTGGAAATAAAAGATGATTTGACGTTTCACTGTAATGTAGCGCAACTAAATGTGCTACATATTTGATTTCTCACCCATATGTATGGAATTAATTTTATTTGCACTCATGTTTGTATTTAGATGTTTAAATTGATCTCTTTGCATTGAGATGTGTATTCATTTCAGCGTATGATCATTAGAAATTATTTTTGCGTTAGAGTTGCAAGGTTATGAAACGAGAATATTAAATTAAGTAATGAGGAAATGCAAATTAACATGCAATTAGACGTTTAACCCTCATATATTGAGATATGATTTTTTATTATTGGTGTATTCATTTAAAAACTGATTCTAAGCTAGATATGATATGACATTCAGTAAAAAAACAGTAGATTATGTAAAGCAATAATAAGAATTATATGCATAAGATACATGCATGCAACAACAACCACTCGTGGGGGTTGGGTGGAGAAATGCTTAGGAAGAGCTTGATACTGATTGGCTGTTGAGCATGGCCTCGATCAATACTATATTACCAGAGAACAGGCTATATAATTTTAGTTCACTCCTGAACTCTGGCATGTACGGAATTACTAGCTGAACTTGTCTAAAGATAATTCTTGATGAATTATTGCGACAAACACATAAACTAGTAGATTTCATACAAGCTTCTGAATTTCTGATTGCATTCGTAGGAAGTACTGCTACTATGCGCCTTCTATAGGTCGGTGATAGTTAGCACGAAAAATACGAAATCTATATTAGAACGATTGTGCCTCACGGGATTGCAGATATTGTGTGGAATTGTCATCTAACTCTGTATAGGTTGGTTAATCACGACACCATTTCAATATCTCAATCCATTGAACGTATAAATCCTTGATTGTACAAGAAACGCCGCTTACTAGAGTTGAATCTAGATAAAGCGTTTCCTTGTCAATTCAGGTAGAAATAGCTGCAATACAATACTTGGTGTTGGCAGTGAAGATAGGAGAAGGAAGTGAAGATAGAAGAAAGAAGTGAAGATAGAAGATTGAAGAGGAAGACGGAATCCGGAAATAGCGAATTTCTACGAAAAATACTAATTTTCTAGTGCCTAATCTAGATAGATGTTTCTTTCATAGAATTCAGCTAAACGACTACAATCCTGAATTCTACGGAAAGCGCGATTTACTAGTTGCCTACTCTAGTTAAGCGTCTTTGCCTAAGATTCAGCTAAACGACTGTAAATAGCACCTCTTGTGTTAACAGTCAGAAGAAAGAAATAAAAGAAGACAGAAGAGAATAATACTGAAGTTCTACGAAGAACGCTAATTTTCTAGTTGTCCCCTCTAGATAAGCGTTATCCGTCTAGAATTCAGTCAGGCGATTGCAGATCTTAAAATCTATGAAAAGCGCAATTCACTAGTTGCCTATTCTAGTTAAGCGTCTTTTTTTTACAGATTCAGCTAAACGACTGTAAAATAACACCTCACGTGTTAACAGTCGTAATAAAGAAGAAAAGAGGGAAAGTATCAAATCATATAAGCGAAGAGTGCCTTGAAGCCAATAACTCGTTCCAAATTTCTATCTCATATTTTAATTGCAAATACAGACATTTAGCTAACTGATTTTAAGTAGACTGACTTTATATTTATCGCCTATTTTTAGAATTTTATTAATTGTTTCTTAGTATTCGTATAACATTCTATTCTATATTTATGTTTAATGTTTTACCTCGTTATATTGATATCGTGTTTCTTTGTTAATAATAAATCATTTAAAATAATAAATCACCAGTTTTTGTGTCAATATTCTAATTTAGTTAGAATTTATAGAGATAATTACAAATAATACAAAAATACTATAAATTATCATAAATTGAACGAATAAGCATGAGTTCTGTTCATAGCACCTCTAGTCTCATTGATTTAGCCTCTAACTGGCTATATGAGCAAGAGATCCTTGCATCCTCAAGATTAATACCGCCAAAGCATGAAGAGTTGGAAAAATCGAATCCACGACTCCATTTCCGAACTTCTATAACGGAGAGAGGATTGGAGAACCCAACATATATATGTGCGTGCATGGGTATGTATATGTATGTGTATATGGGCATATTTATGTGGATATGGGGTATGTATGTATATGCATATAAGTATTTGATAAGTGTATGTATGTTTATGCATGTGTATGTGCATGTGTGTGTATGCATGTACATGTATGTGTGCAAGCACGGATGCATAATGTATGTGTATTTGTGCATAGTTGTGTACCTGTATGTAGGTTTATATGTGAGATGGTTATGTGTGTGTGTGGTATTTTGGTGAGTGTTTATTGTGTTTTTTCTTATGTTCTTCCTTTGAAGCCTATCAACTTGTCAAGGTTTGTATCTTCTGCACCCTTTACGGTTTCTATGTATAGATGTATGAAATTACATAAAAAACTGGTGTTACAGGTCCTTGTGACTTCCTTAACCAGTATAATTATGTTAAGTTAAGTATATTATATTTAGGCCTAGTTTGTGTAGATAGGCCTATTTTAGGCTATCTATATTAAGAGAATAATCGAGCTACAGATTAATTGTTAGCAATTAGAAGTGCCCATATATGTTGCAATACCTAACTACTAACTAGCAAAGGCTAGTATTGTAGACTGTCACTGATATAGCTCTTTTGATCGAGAGATGAAACTGACGCTATATAACATTGCATATAGCCGCACTGCTGTTTACAAAGTCTATTGGAGCGTTTTGATGTGTGGGCTCGAATATCTCGGCGCTGCGTCCAAGCAGGCCTAATGTTTATACCTGTGGGCTGAGCCACTCAAGCGTGACGCTGCGTGTAGTAGATTCGTGATTATTGTGTTGATAGCTTCAACTTAATCTAATTTAATTAATTTAGGTCTTAATGTAACAAATGAATACACTTTTACACGGTACTTTAATTACTTAAATATAAGAATATACCGATATTTGTATCAATTACAGCGTTATAGTGGATAATCGTTCGTGCTGTAATTCTTAACTCGTCTGATTCATCCTCTTCCCTGGATCCTATTCGAACTTAACTAATCAAATCCTACATCGATGCATTTTGTGCCCCCTATTACTCACTTAATAAACCTCTGCCTAATTGAAGGTGTCTTTCCATCTCATTTTAAAATAAGCCGTTGTCGCTCCTCTTTTGATGAAGGCTTCTTTACCTAAATATGAGCTTTCCATCTATCGGCCAATTTCTAATCCTAACTTCATGTCCTCGAAAGGATTATATACTCAAGTCTTTGTCTTCATTTTGATTCTCTCATCACTCTCATCTTTTCAATCTGCCTATCGTAAATTCTACTTTACGATAGTTTCTAATTTCTTAATATAATTTCTGCCACTGCTCTGAGAGTAAATCTCGGACATTCACTGGACTGGTTATACGGAAAATGGCCTAAATTGCCTAACGGATTAAACATGTGGTTTTAAAAATGATAGATATCAACATAGTTGATTATTCACTATAATGCGTGCTTACTTCACTGTATTAGCTAATGCGCTTATCCATTCTAAACTCGATTACAGTAACTCCCCGCTGAATGATCCCCCGAAAACCGCTGTAATTCGTCTATTCGTCTATTTTAAAAATACTTTTGTAAAGTATGTTAAAGTATTTCCAAAATATTTTTCAAAATGCTTTTCTTTATTTAAAAAAAATTTAGTTAACTCTTGTTCACCCAATCTGAAAACCTAAAACAAATGAAAGTTGTAAATTGTATCTAGGAGGTGGTTTTTGTTCTTGTTTGTTTAGCAGGCATAGTGTATAGCAGACATAGTGTATATAGTCTATTTCTAATATATTTTGATTAAATAAACTTCATCTTAATTAATGACGCAATTTTAAAGGAACATCTCGCATATAATATTATGTAAGTTTGATCTAATTAAGGTATGACAGATATGGACCAACAGATACATATCTGATATCTCTTGATAAAAATTCATCCATAATTCTTGCTAACTCAGTAGTTCATTCTAAACTTGACTACTGCAATTTATTGCAATATGATTTACCTTCTACTTCTCTCATGCGTTTGCAACGTGTTCAGAATACTCGTGTTGTCTGTCGATCCTCGAGGCTTCAGGCCACCTCTAGTTCCTTGCTTAATAACCTTCATTCATAGGCTCCGTAACGTTTTTAGAAGTGGTACGGCAAAATGTAGTAAACAGTATAAGTGGGACGGCCACTGATGGATCCAGGGAGGCTCAGCCCCCCCCAAAGCCCCCCGATAAAAAATTGTAAACTATATTTTCATTGCTTAAATGGCAATTTCTATGTATGAATATGTTCGTAAGGGTAGTGGTTGGGGGGGGGATACGAGAGGGAACTCAGTTCCACTTGCTCATTTTTTTCAAATATGGGATTAGGGGTCAATATTTAGTATACTAGGAAGCCTGTAGAAGGGGACCCGAGAAATGTTGATCGTTTCACTAGCTCTCAATTTTCACCTTAACCACTGTCTTCATCTTCTTCAGTGCACTGCAAGTGGCAGGTACAAGGTACATATTCATACTCAAAGTCTGTTTTCTCGCTGCATAAGAGCACTCCTTAGAACAACAAGTTAATCACTTCACAGTCTATGCCTTATCCATACCTTAAGGCTAAAACTTGCAAAAAGTATGGCTTCTGAGGTAGTTTCGCGTTGCCTTCCTCAGTTAGATGGATTAATTACCATTTAATTCTGGTGAAAATATTTTGTGGTGAGGTGTGCCCTCTCTTGCCATCCTCAGCTCCTGCCTTAGTCGACGCCTCTTACATACACGTAGCAGATTGTTTGCGGTTGCCCTATTCCGCAGTGGTCCAACCACCCCCGAGCACAACACGGGGATTAACCACCGTATAAGGGGAAAAGGGTGTATAAGTAAAAAATGCGAACTCTGTCCCGGAGCAGGGGTGTAAACAGCCTTGGCTGGAAGGGACTTAGGCCCCCATTCCGCCAAAATTAGGTCACTTTTGCAATTAGTCCAGGTCCACTGAGTTTTTTCAGAGGTGAAAAAATTAACCTACTCTTTCCAAAACAAATGTATGATATTAGGCATTTTAGGTTTTCCCCTGTTTTGGTTTTCTGACTTTAGTACAGGCAGTGATTGAGAGGGTAGGATATGTGGATACACTCACTCTATGAGCCGGGAGTAGAAGCATACTCCAGGCCTTCTACGTATTTAGGCGACGACGGTTGAGTTTCTGCCATGCTTCTTTGTAGATTCTATCCCTTGACATTCGTGGTTCTCAGGGCGAAGTGATATTTTGACCCGAACCGGGAGTGGAAGCGTACTCCATGTCTGCTATATATATTTTTGGGCGATTACGGTTTGATTTTCTACCCTGCTTCCTAGTTTTACAAACTGGTATAGTAGATAATTATATGATTGGTTGTTTTAACTGCGACGAACTTTATCTTCTTTAACCTATTAAAACTCCCCTATATCCTTTTTTAGACTTATTCTTCCCTATCTCTTTTCCTATATTGGTCTTTCCGTAGTTTCTACTCTCGCCTTTTGCTGAAGGTAGTATAATTGGCCTTCCGTGTAGTCGATGAAATTCGTTGATAGTCAACTGGTAATTGGTAATCCTACTCCCGCCTGCAGAGATGAACTCGACCCATGGGTTAGGAAATACCTGCAGAGACGAACTCGACTCAGGCAATGCCGTTGTTAGCCTCCCGCCTGCAGAGACACACTCGACCCAGGCGCTTAGCAAATACCCGCAGAGACGAACTCGACCCGAGTATTGCCGTGGACTACCAGCCTCTACCTGGGCCTATCCAGGGGGACACCGAACTCTCTTGCCTCCAATTAGCCTTCGCGGCTTGGGAAACTAGTCAACCTGAGGGGCTACGAGCCTAGGCTAACAAGCGAGCTTGAAAGCTTTCGGCTAGACGAATGCCAGATTTCTGTATACTAATCGTACTTTTGCCTTGGGATTGGGATATTACGTACTATCCGCCCTCGGTTCCCAGTACTTTCGCGTAGAAGGTTCTGGCCTCCCTGAGTTACTGCGCAGACGAACCACGCAGAACCCAATCTGATTTTCTATGTATCGACGGCCGCTTAATATACTACTCGAGCGATCGACTTCAGCCAACCACAACATTTCTCGCTTAGTCGATTTACGCGCCAGCTGCGTCACTTTGGAAATACCCTGCGTAATAAACTAGCTATACCCACCTATAACTTCGGCTTATATTATCTATTATAAATCTTTGGAAAAAGCCTACGTCACGTATTATTTATAAATAACAGCTGTATAATATTTGCTTTGGAACTATAATATATATTTCTTAATATATAAATTGTGAACAAGGCGTGTTCATTACATACGGAATATGGTCTAAATTGCCTAACGGTTAAAACATGTGGTATTAAAAGTGATAGCTATCGACATAGGTGATCATTTCACTATATTGCGTGTTTAGTTTTTTACACTATAGTCAATTAATACACTGCCAACACTGGAACAGTAGCAGTAACAGGATAGGACCCTGTACTAGCTTACGCAGACATGAGCGATAGAACACCCAAGCAATTTTAGGCATGCTGACCATTAATAATAAAAATGTTGTTTGGAGTCCGTTTTAAAACTTCTAATGATACTGTCAGGCCCAACTGGAATTCAGGAAATTTAAGGTTTCCTGCTTTTGGAGAAACTCTCCTATCATTATGAAGGCTGTACTACTGATGATAGGGATCATACGTACTGGCACGTTCTGCATATAGTTGAAAACATAGCCTACATGAAATATATCCTACTCTGTCTACTTTAAAGCTAAAGCACTGGGAAGAATTGCATAGAACCAAAGTTATAGCATTTAAGACAAGTAGTACCTAGTAGTAGGCCTATATTTTATACTCTCTGACTTTGTAACCAACTAGGCCTACATGTAGGCGTATGTAAGTTATTCAGCCCACTTTTTATTAACCATCAGCTATTTAGCCATGCATGTTTTTTAACATCAAATATTACTTATATTAATACTTTTGTAATACATTATATCTGAATTTTTCGTATCACTAAATAGCCTATACGTAAAAAAGTGATCTAATCTTAGTGAATTAAACGACCCTTTCATCGCCATAATTTTACAATTTTTATAGCACTATACTAGCCTACTAACGCATAAAATAAAATATCTGTACAGTGACTGCTAAACTTGTGAATCCAACTGAATGTTGAAGTTTAGGCTGCAGTCTTTGAAGATGAGCTGTTCCTGTCCCTCAAGTTCTAATCTGCTAATGAGGATAGGGCGTCACAGAAAACAAACGCAGGTTGCAGGCACATTGATATGTGACTGAATTCTCTCAACACATGTCAGCAATTTATCATTTCTGACACCCTGTCGCCTTCGCTCCACGGGATTCCCTCACAAGAGGGCTGTTATTTATTCCAGCTTGACTACTAAAGCCTTGATTTTACTTTTACACTAATGACCTCTTCTACATTAGTAAGATCGTTTAGTGTAAAACAGTGGTACAAAAAGTGGTACGGCATTTAACATTGGGACTAAAAAGTGGTACGGCAATAGCCTTACCTGCCGTATCGGTGCCGGCGCCTATGCCTTCATTGGCTTCCTGCAGTTCAAAGAATTAAGTATAAAATTGCTCTGTTAACTTTCAAAACACTTCTTTTTTGTAAACCTTGTTACCTTTCTGATCTCCTAATCCAATATCAACCTTCTCATAAGCTTCGTTCTTCCGATACCAAACTACTCAAAATTCCTAATATTCTCACTTCATTAGGTAGACGTTCATTTTCTTTCTCCGCTCCTACTGTTTGGGACTCCCTGCCTCCTGATCTTCGATCATGTTCTACTACTTCCACTTTCTGTTGTAAGTTGAAAACACATCTCTTCCCACCATAGATTTTGCTTCATCTTGTCTGACTATTTTTTTGATCACAGGACTGGCACTGTTTAGGATCTTATATTTCTCCTCAGCACGTGCTTTTTCAGATCGTTTGGAGTGAAACGATTTGTAATGACATGTGATGGGGGGACGTCTCTGACATCATCCTTGTATGAGGAAACGGACGTTAATCCTTTATCATTATTATTATTATTATTATGATCTGTTGATCAAGCTATTAATAACGGAGTAATTAGTTTTTCTTTAGGTAAGAGCAATGACTTCAATATTACAAAATGAAATTTCTTTTTTAATAAATTATGAAAGAAGGACTTAAATTATAATTTTTGTTAAATTTGAACAATATTTTGTAAATGTTTAAATTTTTGTAACATTTTTATTGTAACATTTTAATATTTTAAGCAACTATGTGCGTATTATAGTGGCATTTGCACGTCTATTTGCGCCTTAACAATCTCTTCAAGAAAAGTATTTCAGAAAAGTATTTTCAAAAGCATTTTCAAAATACTTAGTATTTTGCCGATCACTGCTAGGTCCTATATATATATATATATATATATATATATATATATATATATATATATATATATATATATATATATATATACACATGCATGCAATAGTAAAGTGTAGTTTCTCTTAGATATTTAGCAGATTAATAGAAAAGAGAATTGTCTTTAATTTAATGTGTAAAGTAAGACGTTTGGATAAAAATTGTCAAAGTCATTAGCCTTCTAAGTAGTTTTATTTATTCTGGACCACCCTGTATATATATATTTATTTATTTATTTACATTTGGTAGTATTCTCTAGAATTATATCAGTATGTGTACATGTTGCGTTTGATAGATTTGTTATTTTGTGAAGTATGTGTATTAAGTAAAGTTTATTCATAAATGAACTTTAAGATACTGCATGGAAAGAGAAGAGCATCTGGTGGTGAGAAGTTGAAGTGTGCTTCATGTAGGATCCTGTAACATTCGCCCATGTGTATTAGCCACTAAACCTATAGGATTATAAAGAACCTACTAAATCTTTTAGATTAGTGATCAGAAATGGCAAAGGCTGAAGATTTTTCAGTGAGTGTTACGGAGTCGTCAGGGACTGATCCACTGCACGGTGGCAATTCTGCCCGTACTAAGAAGAGCAGAAAGACTGGCTCCAGTAAACCTGGCTCTAGTAAACCTGGCTCCAGTAAACCTGTCTCCAATAAACCTGGCTCCAGTAAACCTGGCTCCAGCAGCTATTCTAAATTCTCCTCATTGTCACGACTACGTAGACGAGAAAAGTCAGAAGTCAGTCCTGTTATCAAGTACATTGTCTTCGGATGTAATGTTGCATTTTGGGTAAGATTCTTTATTTATATTTAGAAGACCATTTATATTAGAGATAGGCTCTCTAATATATATATATATATATATATATATATATATATATATATATATATATATATATATATATAGACCTTTCATAATATGTAGTGGCAGCTCTGCACAGATTATAAACAAAGCCACGTGGGCAGTGCTGGGGAAGTGGGGAGGGGTATGTGACGGCAGGCAGTATTTAATACATATGCATATAGCTATTAGGTATTTCTTCATTTATTAAAAGAATGACAATAATTATAAATTCTAAAGGAAATTATATTTAAATTAATTATCGAATGATTTTAAAATAATGTCGTAATTTACACTTAATATATCTAGATAAACTATATTGAGAAGATACCCTACGTTTATGAGATATCTTACATTATAAATGCCTGCCTAAAACAGTCAACTATTGAGTGCACAGAGGCGCCCTCCGACGAATAAGAAAATATACGATATAATTTTTTCAAAGTAAACAAGTTTTATGAATGGTTTATATATATATATTATATATATATATATATATATATATATATATACATATAAGGAAATATAATGGAGCATTTGGAGAGTAGATGTAAGAGTGAGATCATAAAAAGAGGTAGAGTAATATGTCATGGCGTGGAGCTAAGGAAGGTAACAAACTTGGTAACAAGCTAAGGAAGGTAACAAACATCATCCTCTATTATAGACCCCAAGTACTTGGGGTCTATAATAGAGGATGATGGGGAGTTGGAAAAAGAGGTTTCTAGTAGGATTCAGCCTAGGTGGGCAAAGTTAAGGGCAGCTTGTGGAGTGCTGTGTGATAGGAAAATGCCACTAAGAATGAAAGCAAATCTTATAGTTCTGTTGTAAGGCCAGTAGTGATGTACAGTTTGGAGTGTTGGGCTCTAAAAAGAAACATTAGCAGAGTTTGCATGTGGCAGACATGAGAATGTTACGTCTAATGTGTGGCAAAACTAGGAAGGACAGAATGGAAAATGAATGTGAGGTTGAATTTGAGTGTTGAGGGAATTAGAGATAGGTTGGCTCAGTCGAGATTTAGAGGGTATGTGTTTATTGTGAGTAAGTAAACAGTAAACACGCATTATAGTGAATAATCAACTGTGTTGATATCTATCATTTTTAAAACCACATGTTTAATCCGTTAGGCAATTTAGACCATTTTCCGTATAACCAGTCCAGTGAATGTCCGAGATTTTACTCTCAGATCAGCGCGGCCGGGATTCGAACACACGAGGGTTCAATTCACCGCAGGATTTGTCATTTAAAACTTCATGACGTTACCCCTACGCTATTTAGACATTCTAAATAGCGAAATAACCATCGAAATAAATAAGAAAAGAAAGTGAGAAATGTAGATGAGGATATAGTAAAGAGAGTTTGGAGGGAAGAGCTGGATGTTAAGCTAGAGAGATGTAGATCACAACTGACTTAGGATGACTGATTCGTTTCCCGACTCTAGTTAACCCTTAATTGAAAACCTGGGGTGTATATACACCCCAGCCTCCTTCTATAGTCGATTTCTCCTCTCCCCCGGCTTACTATCAGCTGTCCTTCTAGGAATGCCTTCAGTTACCCCATGCTCATATTCTGAAAAAGTGACTAGAATGCCACGCCCATAGAGGGTGATGGGCGTAGCCTATTATATGAGTATATCTACTTTGGTAACCTGGGGTGTGAATTCACCCCAATAAATTAACATAGGAAATCATATTCTACCGTGCATTTTATTGTTGTGAAAGAATATTATTTGAGCTGATGTTACTCTTGTTAACTGTTCTCATTTGTTTACATCATTGTTTACAAGCAAATAAAACTTCTGCAAAAATTTTCAGGTAATAAAATGTAAACGACAAACACAATTTTTTGTGCACTTTATTATTGCTGAATTATTGCATAGGAGCTAATGTCTCTTTGTTAGCTGTTCTCATTGAAAGGTTATATATTATTTTTAGACTTTCTTAGACATTCTGAGAACAATTATATATTCGCTGATTGATACTTTTGATATAGCTACGTTCATACTTGTAATATAATATGAATTATGTATGTCGCTTGCAGAGTACATGTATGCAATTTTTTCTTTCACAGAATATAAATTGTAATTTGAGAAATGGCTACTTGTGATATTAGAACGATCCGTTTCTCGGCTGCAGAGGCAGTACAAAGAATACAGGAAGCTTTGGAAGAAAATAGTGATGAACTTCCAACAGACAATGAATCTAGTTCTGACGATGCTGAAGACGTTGAACCTGACAGCGATATTGCTTCGGAATCGAGTGAATCCGAAGCTGACTCAGAAGACGAGGAGCTTTCACGTAAGCGTACACGACGAAGTCAAACACAGGTACCAGCAGATGGAGATTTGGAAACGATATCGCAAAATGGCTTCAGATGGATCACTGGTATTCCTGCAGACGCTACTAAAACTGGCACTCCAATAGCGTCCTGGCGTTACCAATACTGGGAAAGTTGAGACCGTTTTTGCAGCTTTCAACCTATTTATTACAGAAGACATTCTCGACATTGTGGTTCGCGAAACAAATGGCTATGCGAATAATTGGTGTGAAGCAGTAAATAATGGAAAGAATCCTTCTGAAAAACAAATGACGTGGATTCATATTGACCTGTGCGAATTGAAGGCAGTAATAGGGCTTTTGCTTGAAGCTGGTGCAGGTAAATCAGCGCACGTGAACACTGAATTACTATGGGCTCCTAATGCACCACCCATTTTCATATCCGGAATGTCTGCAAAGCGGTTCCAGGACATTCTTATATTCCTACGCTTTGATGATTTCAGAACGCGACAAGCACGTCGAGAGACAGACAAACTGGCGCCTTTTCGTGATATTTGGATGATGTTCCTTGCTAGGCTTCCAATGATGTATCGTCCAGGAATGGATATGACTGTGGATGAACAAATGGTAAGCTTCAGAGGTGAATGCCCCTTCAAACAGTATATTCCGTCGAAACCTGGTAAATATGGCGTGAAAATATTTTGAAATTGCGACGCGTACACTTCATACCCACTCAAAGGGGAAATTTATCTCGGGCGGCAACCAGGAACAGCACGAGATCAAAACCAATGAGAACAGATTGTGAAGCGTCTAACGCAGCCATGGCATATGACTGGTCGTAATGTTACTTGTGATAACTTCTTCACAGGAATAAATCTAGCACAAGAGCTTCTTCTGGTCAATACAACTATCGTTGGAACTATGAGAAAAAACAAGCGAGAAATTCCAGAACAAATGCAGAAATCACGTTCACGCGAAGTTAAGTCTTCAAACTTTGGATTCCACGATCAACTTTCATTAGTCAGTTATGTTCCAAAGATGAACAAAGTTGTTATACTACTTAGCACCATGCATTACGACAAACATACTTCGAAAGAGAACGACAGCAAGCCGGATATAATCTTGCATTACAACGCATGCAAATCCGGTGTTGATAATCTCGACCACCTGGTCCGTACTTACTCGTGTAAGAGAGGCACTAGACGGTGGTCCCTGTGTCTGTTTATGAACATTCTGGACATTGCCGCGGTGGCAGCGTATGTGATATGGGTTGAACAAATGCCAGATTGGAACAAAGGCAAGAGCACTAGGAGACACGAGTTCCTTTCGGACCATGCGGCCAGTCTGGTTCTTCCGGAACAAGAGAGACGATTGGATAATCCACAGACCATGCAGAAAGGTCCACAGCTAGCTTTGCAGCTCCTCGGCTTTGATGTAACTAAACCTGTGAATTCTACTACAGTGCACACAACTCAGGGCAGGTGCCATATTTGTCCACGAAAACGGGACAAGAATGTGCGCATGCGTTGCATCACCTGTCAGAAATCATGCTGTGAAGAACATTCTACAATAATTTGTCAAAGTTGCAGCTAGAAACTTTAAAGCCTATGCACTAGTGCATATAGCTCTAGTAAACATTTTGCAGCTATAAAACTTAGCACGGTATTCAAATAACAAGACACTACTTTAGTTAAGGTATCGCAAGTTAATTTTTGCTAGAGGAATTGTTTTTATTTGTATGATTTAAACAATAATAGATCGAGTTCATACATATTAAACCATTGGGGTGCAAACACACCCCAGGTTACCAAAGTGTGGTGAAAAATTGCGATACCATTTAAGGGTTAAACTGGGAGTTAAGGGAAGATATATAAATTATATATATATATAATATATATATATACATGTATATACATGTATATATATATATATATATATATTATACTATATATATATATATCTAATGATATATATATATATATATATATATATATATATAATATATATATATATATATATATATATATATATATATATATACATGTATATACATGTATATATATATAATTTATATATCTTCCCTTAAATATATATATATATATATATATATATATATATATATTTTTGTGGAATTGACAAATATTTATTTTAGAAGGCAGGCACTATTAAATCATAATTAAAGAATCATGACAGTCTCGACTTACTTTGCTAATTAACCTTTAAGATATACTGATTTGAAAAGGTTTAATATTAATGTAGTAAGTGTTTTATGTGTTTAAGTGTAAAGTGTTCTAGCTAAACGTTCTAGGCGTTCTAAGTGTTCTAAGTGTTAAGTGTTCTAGGTGTTCTAAATTTTAAGTGTTTAGGTGTTCTAAGTGTTAAGTGTTCTAGGTGTTCTAAGTATTAAGTGTTCTAGGTGTTCTAAGTGTTAAGTGTTCTAGGTGTTCTAAGTGTTAAGTGTTCTAGGTGTTCTAAGTGTTAAGTGTTCTAGGTGTTCAAAGTGTTAAGTGTTGTAGGTGTTCTAAGTGTTAAGTGTTGTAGGTGTTCTAATTGTTAATTGGTGTAGGTGTTCTAAGTGTTAAGTGTTCTAGGTGTTCTAAGTATTAAGTATTCTAGGTGTTCAAAGTGTTAAGTGTTGTAGGTGTTCTAAGTGTTAAGTGTTCTAGGTGTTCTAAGTGTTAAGTGTTTTAGGTGTTCTAAGTGTTAAGTGTTGTAGGTGTTCTAAGTGTTAAGTGTTCTAGGTGTTCTAAGTGTTAAGGGTTTTAGGTGTTCTAAGTGTTAAGTGTTCTAGGTGTTCTAAGTGTTAAGTGTTCTAGGTGTTCTAAGTGTTAATTGTTGTAGGTGTTCTAAGTGTTCTAGGTGTTCTAAGTGTTAAGTGTTGTAGGTTTTAAGTATTAAATGTCTAAGGTGATTCTAGGGCTTTCACTCTTGAGACTATGACGAACCTGCAAGTAACTGACTCATGAATATTATTGACAAACGATATTATTAACATATCGTTCGCACGCATATACACTATGAACTCTTTTTATTTTTCTGATCTCTTAGTCCCCTTTCAACCATATCCTAATCTTCATTGTTCTGTAACTAGTCTGCTTAAGTTTCAAGTCTCACGTCAATGGATAGACTCTCATTTTCTTTTCTTTACCACTTCATCTCCTACTCATATTCTTAAATTTACACGTCTGTGGTAGGCCTAAAACACAGTCTTTTTCCACCATAGATTCGAATTATCTAACCTGTTTTTTGATCACCATTTAGGATTATTTGTTTTTATGTTTCAAAATATTGCTTTTTCATATCACTTCAAATTAGTGACTTGGTTATTTCATTCTTGGTATCATCCTGGAGTGAGGAAACGGACGTTTAAATTTTATTATCATTGTTGTTAGCTGAGTTTCTGATAGCTGTTTCAGGAACCTGATTCTACAATTTCCAATCAGAGGTAAAATGAGGACCTGACATCAAATGATCCAGGATTCAAATTCCTAATAAAATGCCTCTTATAATTATTTTGGAATCCTTACCTGTCCTCGATTTGACTGAATCTAAATTATCTTCCTTAGCGATTTATAACTTCAACGACTGTATTAAATTAAATATTAATTATTTAATACGAAAAGAAACAAAATAATACACGGATATGCAGTAGAACGAAAATTAAACGATTTCAAATAGCACGTGTACGCTAAATTCGAATAACTTCAAATTACACTTCTCTATCGAATTACAGTTCACTTTAAATATCGTAAAAGTAAGTAGTACTTTATATTACATACGATTTGACATACAATTTACTAATACGCTCTCTAGCGTAAATTGCTACACTTTACTTTCCTCTCGACTAGTTGCCTACTAGGATCTCTTAAATCCCTAGGTTGGAATACTTCAATGAAACTCTCTTCCCCGTTCGATCGTCTACCGATTGCTCTCTTCACATCGACTGTTCGATGGACTACAAATAGTTCGAATGCCCGAACCATTCGAATTGCTTTCCAATTCGTCTACTGCTGAGTTTCCTCAAATCTCCTAAATCTCTTTTCAACTTGGCACGTTTTACGTCCGCGTTGTCACTTCCATCTTGGATCTCCCCACTTCCTGTTTAGGCATGCCCTCATTGGTCACTTGCCCTAGCTTAGCTACCGCCTAGGATCTCATTTTAATGAAACTCAATATTTTAAATCTTAACTTTACTTATCCAGTAGTATTCTTAAATACTTTACTAGAAATACAACTACAAATACAAATACATACTAAATATATCTACATGTATATCGAATCAAACCTTGACAGCTGTCATGGTGCTTGTAGTTTATTAAGGGACGTTTCTGATAAGTGCTATTTTATGTCATTGTCAGGAGAGTTTCACATATAGCTGTAATTATGTGCAGCTGATAGGAGCGTTTCTGATAGCTGTTATTATGTGTAGCTGATAGGGGCGTTTCTGATAGCTGTTATTATGTGTAGCTGATAGGGGCGTTTCTGATAGCTGTTGGAGCGTGGGCAGCCATACAGAAGGAACTCTCGTCAAGTCTCAGCAGCTCAGCCTTTGATCCCGTCGTGCCCATCATCGTCGTGGGCTGCGTCGTGTTCGTCGTCGGTTTCTTTGGTTGTATCGGAGCTCTGAGAGAGAACACTTACCTGCTGATCGCTGTAATGTTCCTCTTCTTTAACATTTTACAATCATAAAATAAATGTAGTTAATTCTGTATTAGCTCACATTATTCTATTTGAGAAAATACACAGAAATTTTTCCGGAGTCACTGGAGTTGTTGAAAAACCTTAGCTAATTAACTCTAAGTAAAAATGTTTTAAGAAGCCATGTCGAATTAAGTTCTCCCAATCTAGTGTCAATGTCAACTCTTTACTTCACTATTTTCATCAATGCCCAGTCATTAAATAACTAATAGATTGCAGGAAATGGAATAAAAGCTAAACTCTTATTTCAGTCCCTTTTGAACTGCAAGTGTCTATAGACCGAATGATGTATGTAATATATTATATCTATATATCTATATAATATTAGATAATAATATTATATCAATTTATATATATATATATATATATATATATATATATATATATATATATATATATATGACATCCCTGACATTTTCCTTGTATGGAGAAACGGACGTTATACTTTGCTGTATATATATATATATATATGTTATTTATATATATATATATTTATTTATTTATATATATATTTATATATGTATATATATATATATATATATATATATATATATATATATATATATATATATATATATACAAGTATATATATAAGTATAAATATATTACTGCATGGAAACAAATAAAAACTAAGTTAACTATCATGAGTTATAAGAAATGTGACAGAGATTTGTATCATGTGTCTATTTGCAGTATATTATATTATTGGCTCTCATACTTCTACTACTCTTGGCTGCTGTTATCATTGTCTTCGGCTTCAAAGATTGGGTTCGCTTTTTATATCTCTGTTAAATTGTGTAGATACATGTATTAATGGCTCAGTAGTATATTTCCTCTGTATTTTATTTTGTCAACGGTTACCTTGAGAAAAAGTTAAATTCATGGCCTCCTGCATAAGCTCTTGAGTTTTGTACCGTAAATGAGTCTTAATTATTTCTTCCTTTTCGGCGTTTTGTCTATAAGCTAGTGATTAGTTTTATGTTTGGGATTTTCTTGCACGGTGTCTGGATTCCATTCATAGTTTCTATTTTTAATGTCGCTTAGCCAGTATATTTAACTTTGCATGAACTCCAGTACTTACAGATCTATGTATGCTAAAATTGTCAGATATCAATTTTTACAGTACTGTGTTATTTATATTGCAATTCAAACAAAATTGTCTACCTGCATTATATAGCCAATTCTTAACAGTTAATAAATCTGTAGTTGATAATTCGTAACACTTTAGATCAATAAATGAATATTTAAATCCATTTTCTCGTACTAATATGAGTATGAAAAGCTTGAATGTACGTGGTCCTAAGCTATGGAACAATTTACCCGACACTATACGTAACTCTCTTTCTTTTTTCGGGTTTTAATCAACTATGTTTAGTTTGAGAGCTCAATATTGATTTAGTTCACTTGATTTTTGTAACCTTAAGACTAAGGTTTAAGTAGACTATCTTTTGCTTTATATTTATATAGCTATGTTTCCGATATTTATCTTCTTTTAAGAAGGTAAATGTCGGCAGTAATTAATGTGCATGATTGCCATACACATTACAGTATTCTGTAGCATTGAAGACAATTAGTAAGCGTATTCTTAATGCATAATAATTGTTACTGACTGTATTACCTTACAGAGCTTAGGCTCTTTGTGGTAACCTTCTTCCTGATTATTTGTTTAGTTTCTAGTTAAGTATGCTGTAGGTCTATTTGCTGTTTATTATGACATGAAAGAAATAAAAAGATTACATAGTAATAATAGATGTAACCCATGCGATCCATCGATAAACGGAAATGTTTACATTGTTGGTTGATGTACATGGAATCAGGGGACCAGGTCGCTCTGTTAGCACTGTTATCTCGTTGATAAAATTTTAAAAAGTGTAAATATTTTAACCTCTTCCAATGCAAACATTTACTTTTCTCTTTAACTCTCTACTCTGATTCACTTGTTAGTCTCTTTACAATTTATTCCTAATTACTTGAATCAAGTTTAGAGTAGTGTTTGGAAATCACTTATTATATAGCGTAATATATGAGAGCCCTTACATTATTACCGGTAACTTACGTTACTAAGAAGTCATATATTCAATCGATCATATTAAGGTTAAAGTAAGGGATAGGATTTGATTGGAGTTCGAGGTTTTTCTTAATTGTAACTTGATTAAGTTAATCTATATTTCGCACACAAGTTCTGAGCCTCAGTTTAAGCAGATTGTTAAACGTCACGAAGCTGCTTCAGTGTCCAGCATCATATGTGATAATAACGAATGCAGTAAAGCATTCCAAGTGCCAGATCCAAGATCTGCACGCATATATTTGAATGTAGAAACAAATACTGACTGACTTTTTTAACTGTAAAATTGAGGTCATGCGTTTTCTAGTAGATGCATGTACGTTGCATTTACAAAACTTTCCATTAATGCTAAATTAATAAAATACTAATAAATAAAATGATAGTAATTTTGTGTATTATCGTTTGCAGTTGAAGAGACGAATCACGACAACTGGTTTAAATGATATTTTTCCCAAATATAGAGATGATATTGATCTGGAAAACCTGATTGATTGGGTACAGGGAGACTGGGTTAGTTTTTACTCGTATTTGTTTCTATTATATAAGTGTAGAGGTTATGTTCTGATAGGTTGTTGTAAAAACGTGTACTTCTCACTTTTATAATATCATATGGTGTCTTAGTCTATGGAAAAGCTTCGAAGAAATCTCTATATCCTGTACACATACCGTACAACAGAGTGTTGAGAATTACACATGCTCAAGATAGACTCTGAAAGTCTATGCTACTATATTAAAATTACAATCTCTATCAACTAAATAAGTTGCCATCTGCCAACTTGTTTTATAAGTGTCTGTAATTTGAAGGTTCTATGTCTAAGATTATGAGAGATATGTTTTTAGATCAAATCTTTCAAACATTGGGTAGAATAATAATAAAAACAATTAGAGTGCTACAGTCATCAATGACTACAACGAGCAATAGAGACAAAATCAAGCTGGCGAGCAAAATGAAGGTCCAAAACGGTGTAAATTCCAAAATCCAGAAAAAATCTTACTAGGCATCATACTAGGCTTTCCTTAACTGATTATATTATCTTACTTCTCCTCGGAATCATGCTAACTACTGAACAAATGTTTTTGAATGTTACACCATATGTAATAGTATCCCTGTTACAATCTGTAAATAAAACTCCTACGCTTTCATGAAAGGGTCTCTTAGTGCACTGCCTACTGGCAGGACCATGGTACATAACGCCTCCACTCTTCTCTGTCTTCCGCCTTCCTCTTCATTTCCACATATGAGTGGGTCTTTAAATCATCTAACATAACTAATCTCGGCCTGCCCCTGCCTCTTTTTCCTTCCATTCTACCTTCTATGACCCCTTTTAATAGACCTTCCCCCCTTAGAATGTGTCCTATCCATCTCATCTTCCTATTTCTTAATACATTTATCAACTGTTTATCTGTACCAACTCTCTCCAGAACTTTCTCATTTGTAACCTTTAGAGTCCAGCTTATCCTCTTCATTCTTCTCCAAATCCACATTTCCAATGCCTCCAGTTTCCTAATATCTTCCTTCCTTAAGGTCCATATTTCACATCCATATAATAGCGTGGTCCAAACCAAAGTTTTCACTATCTTTATCTCTGTGTCTTTCTTTACACTTTTTGTTAATAGTTCTTTTCTACTACCAAAGGCTGCTTTTGCTTGTGCAATCCTACTGCATATTTCTGTCTCACATTGCCCATCATCGGTTATAGTATGACCCAAATATTTGAAACTCCTTACCTCTTCCAATTTCGTACCATTTATTGTGATATTAACTTCACCTTTATTATTGGACACTCTCATAACCTTGGTCTTTTTAATATTAATCTTCATGCCATATCTTAGGGCCGTATCATTCAGCCTATCCATTATCTTCTGCAATCCAATCTCGCCGCCCGCTACCATTCCTTGGTCATCTGCAAATCGTACATCTTTTAACAAATTCCCTCCTACTTTTGTTCCTTCTTCCAAGTCTTCCATGGCTTCCTCCATCATTGCCTCAGCGTAAATGTTAAACAGCAGAAAGGGTAAAATAAGATATTTCTCATGAATTCGTGACGATGACATTTATAGCCTACTTTTTTGCCAAAAATAATTGTAGACAAAAAAACGTCTACTTAATTTCTCGAACATATTTTCTAGACTTTTTAACTTAAATATTTTATTAATTATTAATACCTAAATAATACTTAATACTTAATATACAATAAACTTAATATACTTATACTTAATACTTAATATACAATATACTTAATATACTTATATACTTAAACTTAATTATTATACTTAATACTTATTATTATTACTTATACTTAATTAGTAATATTCGTGTTTTGGTTAGCTATATAGGACGCAAAGGGTCCTTTCGTATTTCCGCAAGTTAAAACGTTTTAATTATTTGATTCTGATTAAAATGATGGATATTGACGTATATCATTCATTGATATCATTCATTGATATGTTGTCTGTATGATGTCTTTCATTTTGGTCTTAAGGTTCTAATAAACATATGCTTGCTACCTTACCTCAGTCATTCCATCCTTTATTTCATCCGTCATGTCATCCATTTTTTCATCTATCATTCCATCAATCATTTCATCGAATTATTATAGCAATCGTTAAATCAATCACTACATCAATCGTTATATTGATAATTCCTTCCTTCATTACGTCGTTCATTACATCATCAGTCTATCATTATTTCTTCAATCATTATAATTAATTATTACATCACAACAATCATTACTTCAATAGTTACATCAATCGCTGAATATAAATATCAATCATTCCATCATTACAACAATCATTACATTCATCACTGCATTCATCATTCCATCATTACAACAATCATTACATTCATCACTGCATTCATCATTCCATCATTACAACAATCATTACATTCATCACTGCATTCATCATTCCATCATTACAACAATCATTACATTCATCACTGCATTCATCATTCCATCATTACAACAATCATTACATTCATCACTGCATTCATCATTCCATCATTACAACAATCATTACATTCATCACTGCATTCATCATTCCATCATTACAACAATCATTACATTCATCACTGCATTCATCATTCCATCATTACAACAATCATTACATTCATCACTGCATTCATCATTCCATCATTACAACAATCATTACATTCATCACTGCATTCATCATTCCATCATTACAACAATCATTACATTCATCACTGCATTCATCATTCCATCATTACAACAATCATTACATTCATCACTGCATTCATCATTCCATCATTACAACAATCATTACATCCATCACTGCATTCATCATTCATCATTACATCTATCATTGTATTCGTCATAACATTCATCTTTACATCCTTCAGTACAAACCAAAGGCAACAATTACTAATAACCACGGAGGGGAAAGGAAGGAAATAACGAAAACTACAAATAGAGCAACTAAGAAAGGAAATTTTGTAAATACATGCATGCTGTTGTTATGTATGTAATATAACTATATACGGAATAAATAACAAAAATTACATCATACATGTTCTCATTGTCATACTTATCCTGTTAATGTTATTTTGTACAGCTTAAGCTTAATGAATTCATTGATTGATACAATGACTGTGTTGCTGTGTACAGCTAAGGTGTTGTGGATTGATAGACTTCAATGATTGGAAGGTCAACATGTACTTCAACTGCTCGTCGCCTGGTATAGAAGCCTGTGGCTTCCCTTATTCCTGCTGCCAGCGAGATCCTACGGTTCATATACTTCAATTGTTTTCATTTATTTTGATTTTTTTTGTCTGCTTTACCTGCAGTTGCTATTATGAATCTTAGAGCATGATATACGTTCATATAGAATGATGGAAACTTTTGGGTGTTGATGAAACATCTTAAACAGTGAAGTCGTTCTCTGGTGAACGGTCAATTTGACGATTGTCATTGAATGTCAAAATCGCTCAGTGTGAAGAGCAGCCAGTAGCTCGTAGATATACCAGTGAGATCTCTTAGAGTTCCTGTGAACTAGACATTTAATGATTGATCCTGTGAACTAGACATTTAATGATTGATCCTGTGAACTAGACATTTAATGACTGATCCAGAGTACTAGACATTTAATGACTGATCCAGAGTACTAGACATTTTAAATGATTGATCCTGAGTACTAGACATTTTAAATGATTGATCCTGAGTACTAGACATTTTAAATGATTGATCCTGAGTACTAGACATTTTAAATGATTGATCCTGAGTACTAGACATTTTAAATGATTGATCCTGAGTACTAGACATTTTAAATGATTGATCCTGAGTACTAGACATTTTAAATGATTGATCCTGAGTACTAGACATTTTAAATGATTGATCCTGAGTACTAGACACTTTAAATGACTGATCCTGAGATGGACTCTCACGGATTTTACTCAATATCAGATCGGAGAGTAAAATCTTGTACATTCACTGAACCTGGCACTTGGATTTTAACTAAATCTCTCTGGTTATTGAAACACGAGAAATTAAACATAACCGTGAATTATCTCTTCTCTATAGTATTACATTTAAGTCACATTTAAGTCACATTACTCAAATGTAATAGTGTAACAAATAGTATAGTAACATTACAGTAATTGCTACACTCCATAGTTGTTACAGGTAAACTACTGCTTGGCCTTTATGATAGTATTTTTGAAATCTTTGACGGACTGACGAGTGGTTTAAACAGCCTAAATTGCTTTAGAGCGCCTAAATTATCTTTAAAACTTTCAATTTATAAGCCGTGGGGTAATTATGAAAACTGTTATTCACTCCTGTGTGTTTTTTGCGATTTTCACAATTTATTTGAAAATAGCTATAGATTGAAAATAAAGTGTAGAATCGCGGTAAAAGAGGTTTTGCTTTTTAGAAGTACTATAAAAGTCAAGAAGATCGTAATTTAGACAATGAAATTTGGTTTTAATTTACTCTATTATTAATGTCTTTAGTTAACCCTAGTCTCCTAGGCTTATAGTAAGACGCCCTTCAAGACATTTCTATTCTTAGAAAAACTGGCCTGGGCTACAAAAAGCAGATATTTTTGCTGCAGGATCTGCTAACATTTTTACCAGACACATACTAATAACTACAGTTAATACTACTAATTATTTAGAGATTGTGTACTTTCGGTACTTCTGTCTGAAGTGAGTGAATATTTGACGTTTTTACAGACCAATACAGTTGATCGACAGTGTGGATACTTGGGCGCTGTTAATGTAAGTAGTTGATTATTTTCATCATTGAAGTTCATCTTACTAAGGGTCTTAATATTGAGAGTCAATTGTAAAGGTATTTTGTATCGCAAGTCACCAATTCTGTCCAATGTTTATTTAGACTAATTTATAATTAACTAGTGTATAGAAATATTGGTGAATAGCTTACTATATGTAATTGCTGAATACAATACTGGACAATGGCTAACAATAATGCTATAAGCGCTTTTGCTTGTAAAGTTGTCTCGTTGTGTGGGTACTTGGTGTACTTTTGCTCTAAAGTTGTACGTACTTAGTTGTAAGTTGTACGCTTAGCGAACATACACCGAACTGATGTGTAAAGTATTGGAAGAGTATAATACCAAAGAAATATAAAGAAAATCTATGTGTACATGTTTGACTATACATGGACTACATTTTTCCTTGCATTCTCACATATTTTTGTGCATTAATTGGCAAATGGCTGATACCGTGTACATACATATAATCCTAACTTACTTTCAGTGGTGGATCCAGGAAGTTTTTAAGGGGGGTCCGACATTTTTTTGAGAGTGTACATATTTTTTGCTTACGCCCCGCCTCTTCGGGACATGTGACGCAACCAGACAAATTTCTGTGGGGGGCCCAAAATTTGTTCACTACTGCTTTCGGCTCAGAGTGAGTGTATCCCCGTATCTTACCCCCCCCCCCGCCCCGCTAATACCCGTACTAAAGTTAGAAAAAACCTAAAATCCTACATTTGTTTTGGAAAAACTAGGTTAATTTTTTCACGTCTGAAGAAACTCTGCGGATCTCGACGAATTGCAAAAGTGACCTAATTTAGGCGGTAAGGGGGCCTAAGCCCCTCCCAGCCAAGGCTGTTTGAACTACTGCTACGGAACAGAATTCACATTTACTTGAACCCTATTTTCCTCTAATGCAATGGTTCAAGTGAAAAGTGAGAGTTAGTGAAACGGTCTTCATTTTTTGGGCCCCTTCCATTATACAGGGCTCCTAGTATATTCTAGAAAAAAATTGAGCTATTGGAACTGAGTTCCCTGTCGTACCCACCCTACCCCTCGGGCCCCCCTAACCACTGCCATTACTAACATATTTACACATCGAAATTGCCATAGAAACAATGAAAATACAGTTTTAAAAAAATTTCGGCAGACCTAAGGTGGGGCCCCCCCTTGGATCCGCCACTGCTTACTTTGATGATGATCATTAATTGGCCGCTACAACTATGAACTCTTTGATTAGATTACAAATTAATTAGATACCTAATCAAGCATTCACGTTTACTGCATGTTTTAGGCCTACGCGTGTATGGTCAATTCAGTTGCAGTTAAATAAATTTCATTTTATTCTTCTATTCTGTTCTGCAATGTTGCCTAGCAGTGTGAGAAAACATGACTTCAAATGTAATTTACTTCTATTGTGATTTTACTTTGCTCTCCTCAATATCTTTCACAGTCTAAATTTGTGAAATACTACTAATTCTCTATCGGACTTGTTGACTCTCAGGACCTAGTACGATCACTAAGTAGTTTGAGATGCAAACTCTGTGCTTAACTTCAACTTCAAACATAAACATGTTTGAAGTTGAAGTTAAGCACAGAGTTTGTTTACCATTTATCAACGATACTGGATATTATTTATATTCATTATTGGCAATATCTGTTGTAATAATCATGTATTTTATTAAGTCTATATATCGTGTTTAGTTGGTTGTGTTTGTGGTTGAAGAGATCTACGACATTCGTTGAGAGCATTGTTTATCCTAAGGGCTGTATACAAAGAGGTGAGGAGTGGGTCACCAAGTATATCGTACCCATTGCCTGCGTCATTGCGGCTGTCGCTGTTATACTAGTAAGTTAACCCTAGCTTCTACTTGCTCTTACAGTCTATGTCGCTGTTATACTAGTAAGTTAACTGTAGCGTCTACTTGCTCTTACAGTCTAAGTCGCTGTTATACTAGTAAGTTAATCCGAGCTTCTACTTGCTCTTACAGTATATGTCGCTGAAATACTAATAAGTTAACCCGAGCTTCTACTTGATCATAAGTAATATGTCGCTGTTACACTAGTGACATAACCCTAGCTTCTTCTTGGTCTTACAGTATATGTCGCTGAACATAATATTGTCTTGTACTTGCTCTTACAGTGTAATTCTTCTTTATTTAGTTTATGTTGATATTGTATTTAAGACTTTAGGATGTTAACAAATAGACTAGAGTAAGTGTTTGTACAATTATAGTACCATAAACATAGCATAACAGTTTCTGAGTCAGAAAGCAAGTTACTGCTTGTTTGAGACTCATTGAAACACAATAAAAACTAAAAACTAGAAGTACACAATTAACTAACAGAAAGCATAAAGGCCTATATACATGTCCTTAACTAACACAATATACATATTTAGACTAGATATGACACTAAACAGCATTTACAGAAAAGCAAGGTAAATAGCTATTTAAATGAAAAAGAGCTTTATTTTCTGTTTTAGACCTAGCCTAATGACATATATCTATACAACCTAAAATACCTAATTAGGGACTAATATCTAACACGTAATTTTACACATAGGGCAATATTACACCAACTTCTTATATTTATCGTACAAATTTTTTAATTGATTGATGGATTTTGCTTCTACAACTTCCTCTGGAAGCTCATTCCAGCTATTGATAATTCTCTGACTAAAAGAGTTTCTACGTATATCTAATCTACTTCTAAGTTTAAAAAGTTTGTATTTATGACCTCTAGTTCTGCAGCTATTAGTTAAATTAAACCAAGTGTTGTAATCAACCTTACTAAATCCCTTTAGAATTTTGAACACTTCTATCAGATCTCCCCTAGCTCTTCTCTCTTTCAGAGTTACTAATCCTATATATTTTAGTCGGTTTTCATAACTAAAATTCTTGCACTCCTTAATCAGTTTTGTCGCTCTAGCCTGTAATTTCTCTAATTTATCTATATCTGCTTTTAGATAAGGACACCAAGCTTGGACACAATACTCCAGTTTAGGCCTAATCAATGATTTATATAATTTTACTATTATATCTTTTCTTTTGCTGGTCATAGTTCTTTTAATCAAACCTAGAACAGAATTCGCATTGTTAGCTACTTTATTAACTTGTTCTCTAAACTTTAATGACTTATCTACCAATACAAGCTAGATCTTTTTCAATATTGGTCGACTTTAGTATTGTGTGGTTTCGAACGTAATCAGTATTTAAACTATTTTTACCCAAATGCATTACCCTACACTTATCAATATTGAATTCCATCTGCCAGATATTAGACCAATTTAAAAAAAATAAAGTAATTGATTATAGTTTTTGTTACACAATTAAGCTGAAATCTCAGGTACCTCTCGTTGTTTGTCTCCCTGTCATCACCTCTCAAGTATACTGGTGTAGCATTTTACATGCTTTGATGATAATGTCATTAAACATAGTTCTCTCTCTCTCTTTTACACGAAGTTCAATTAATAAAATATATACTGTATACAGTATGCTGGTCAGGGGCGGATCCAGGAATATTTTTTTGGGGGGGCCCGAAAATGTTTTTTGGAGAGTGTACACATTTTTTTCCTTTTTCGGGACATGTGACGCAACCAGAAAAAATGCTGTGTGGGGGAGGCCTCAATTTTTTTTAGCATACTGCGCTCGGCTCATAGAGTGTATCCCGTATCTTACCCCCCCCCCCCACTTATACCCGTACTAAAGTGAGAGGAAAACCTAAAATGCCTAAAATCCTACATTTGTTGAGGAAAAAGTAAGTTAATTTTTGCATTAAGAACATTTGCATCACTGCTCCGGGGCAGATCTCGCATTATTTACTTACATCTTTTTTTCTCGTATACAGTGGTTAAAGTGGAAATTGAGAGCTAGTGAAACGGTCAACATTTTTCGGGCCCCCTTCAATTTTATGGGCCCCCAGTGGGGCCCATATTTTAAAAAATTCGAGGTAGTCGGACTGTTGGAGTTCCCTCTCGTACACCCCCAACCTCCCTTAGCCCCTATCGCCCTTAAAACATATTTGCACTTAGAAATTGCATAGAAATAATAAAAATATAGTTTAAAAAAATTTATCCTCGGACCTAAGGGAGGGCCCCGGGCCCCCTGGGCCTCCCCCCCTGGATCCGACACTCATGCTGATTATAATAATACGATATAGATTTCAAGATTTTTGTATTTTTCACATTACAGAAATCGTGAAATATATAGCTTTGCTAATTTTAATGCTGTTTCTTTAATTTTGACTATAATTAGACAATCACGCGCCTCTCTTAACCAGTTATTGCACGCAATTATTTCTTAAGTGTTTAGTAATCCTAAAGTAAGTGATGATGTTATCATAACACTGAACTGCGCTTATTTGAAAAGCATAATTCCTGACGAAGTAGACCTAGTTACTGTATTCTGTGTTTAGCTGTACTCAACTAGACTCTACTGAAATTAATTTATGATTATTGTAGTATTGTATTTGTATAAACAGGATAGTGTTCTCATGGAATGAGGCCCCTGCCCTTTAAATGTTAATCGAAGCTGAGGAAGACATAGAGGGCCCACCTCGTGATAAGCAGAATACCCCCAAGAATAATGGTATTATGGTATATCAAATTTAAAGACGCACTCGTATGTGGACATAAAGAGGAAAACGGAAGATAGAGATGAGTGGAGTTTTTTTATACACCATGGACCTGCCAGTAGGTAGTGCACTGAAAGAGAGAGAGAGAGATAGAGAGAGAGTGAGATTGTAATATATCCGTTTGCTTTATTTACAATTGTAGACTTCAGAGTCTGTATATTAATATAGAGTAGCACAATAAGTCCACTTTGTCAATTGTAGTGCTTTTTACTTTATTCTTCTTAGCATAACGTGCAATTCATTTTCATGATATTCCTTTGACTTCTAAGCTCTATGTCAGTGAAGTTGTCTCAATTAACGAGTAATACATGCGTAATTGTTTGATTGTTACAGATTGTCAGCAAAGGCTTCGCTATCGTACTCGTGCTGGACATTAGAGCACAGAAAGCAAAATGGGTCACTACCAGATTGTAGCAAAACTGTCTACTACATATTAACTCAGTTCTGTTCTGTGATAAATGTTTATCATAATTTGTAGAACCAATGATTTGATGATATAACCTTGTAAGTTAGAAACTATACCTTACAGATTGTAAGCCTCAATGTAATGTAGCCAGTGCCTTGCCTTTGCCATCATGCAGGAACTGCATTGATTTGTGCTGTACTCTCAGGACGTCCTAATTATGTAACTAGAAATAAGAAGAACGCTAAGCAGGCGAGAGGCTACTGATTCGACGTCTTATACACGAATTTTCTGTCTCTTATAATTTATCCTAAAGCGTTAAGTTTATTTCGCAAGCGGTTCATGTAAGCTATATTGATTGGACTATAGTATTTGTGTAATTGATCATAAGGATTGACAGGATTGTGCAGCGTACAACTAAAGTTAAAATCCTCAGTTTTATAATCTGCTGTGTATGCATGAATCATCTCATACTCATCACCAGGCTATCTTGTACATTGCTTGTCTAGAGATCTTTATCATACATTCCACGTTGTAGATATTTCCTTCGTGAAATGGTTTTTAACTCTATGTGTGTTATTTCTACTACTAAGGAATCTCATGTTAAATAGTGCTGAATCTGATGGCATATTATTTTTAATAATTTACAGAAACGAATAAATGAATATAAAAAAATATTTCCATCTTGGTCGGCAAGATAATAGAAAGATTGGATGACCGTTTAATTCTTACATTGAACTGTGGTAATGGTAAAATTGTAAACATTACATTGATATGAAAAAGCAGCAGTTACAACTGACGTCTACCATTGTTTCTTTCAGACACGAGCCTTTCAGAGCTTAGAGAGAAATTTTCAATGCACTTGATATATTCTCTCTCAACCTCTCAGTTCGTCGAGTTAATAGCGTTGAGCTCAAATACACTTAACTATATAGTGATAACTCACTTGTGTCTTTTATATACTCTATTTTTAAATTGTTTTAATTCTGTAACTATTTAATAAAGTGTGAAATGTAAGATTACGTTTGCTTACTAACATTTTGTTGTAAAAATGTACATATCAATGTACATATCAAATTAGATATTGTAGGCCTCTGCTGATAAGCTGTTAAGAACTGCAGTCGGGATGATGCGACACTAAAATAAAAAGGCCAGAATGAATGAAAGCTTAGCATAATAGTAAACTAAAGTCGGTCTCTGATCTTCTTAAAGTGATGGACAACGCTATAAGATTTCAACGCTGGCTATCTACTAATTTGCAGTCGCAAAATGTAACCTAGTCCGTTCGCCAGCAGATTTGCTATAGGAAGGCAGCAAATCAAATGCTGAAAGATATGGTGCGCCTCAAGGCCATTTCTTTGTCCGATCGTCTTTAACCTCTACACTATTTCATTAAGCTGTTTGCAATTAATGGTCTTTCATTCACTAGATCACGAACCATTCGCTGATTATACTCAACTATACTTATTTAAGGTGCATAATTGAGTATCATCAGCGAAAAGTTAACAATTATTTAAGCTGAATTAGGCTTCACTTTCTCTTCTGATGCAGCAATTACACATATTTCTTCTGTGATAAATCTTGGTGTCGTCCTCGACCAACGCCTTACTTTCCACGAACATATCACTAAAACTTCACAGGCAACGTTCTTCCGCCTCCGAGATCTTCCTCGTACGTAGGGGCGGATCCAGGAATTTTTTAAATTTTTAAAGGAATTTTTAAAGGGGTCCCGAAATTTTTTTTGAGAGTGCACATTTTTCTCTTACTTCGGGACACGTGACACAACTAGAAAAAATGCTGTGAGGGGGGAGGGAATTTTTCACTACTTCGTTCGGCTCATAGAGTGAGTGTATACGCGTATCTTACCGCCCCTCCCCCCCCCCTTTACTAACTAAAGTCGGGGAAAACCTAAAATGCCTAAAAGCTTAGAAAAAAGCAGGTTATTTTTTTAACCTTCAAAGAAACTCAGCGGATCTGGACGAATTGCAAAAGTGACCTAATTTGGGCGGTATGGGGGCCCCTCCTAGCCAAGGCTGTTTGCACCACTACTCCAGGACAGATTTCACATATTATACTCACACCCTTTTCTCATCTTATACATTAGTTTATGTGAAACTTAAGTGCAAGTGAAACGGTCAACATTTTTCGCCCCCCCCCCCCCCCCATCTATTATACAGGTCTCCTAGGATACCAAATATATGGGCCCCTAGTGGGGTCCATATTTGAAGAAACTCGAACTATAGTGGAACTGAGTACCCTCTCGTACCCCCCCCCCCCCCAACCACTGCCCTTACAAACATATTTACACATACAAATTGTCATAGAAACAATGAAAATATACGTTACAAGTTTTATCGGCGGGCCTAGGGGGTGGCCTGGGCCCCGCCCCCTGGATCCGCCACTGCTCGTACGCGACCTTACGACCTTAATACTGCTTGTAAGACTTTATGGACACTACTGTTACTATAGGCCTACTGCTGTCGCTGGCAATCGCATAGCCAGATTACTGCGCATGCGCAGATACTTAATTTGTTTTGAAATCTTCCTAACTGCAAGATTGACTGGTTTCAGAACAGACAGCCTAGGCTTCTTAATACTCTCATTTGAATCCAGTTCCAAGTCGTTACACTGATTCAACGTTAAGAAAAGCTCAATTTATACTAGGTCGACTTATTAAGCTTTAGAGAGACCAAGCATTTCTTCTCACCGCAAGCTGGCCAAGCATCAATCGAAGCAATCCTTCTGATATATCCTGCTCCACAGATCTGGAATTCTCTTCCTTCAACTTTTCACATCGCTTATCTTTCCTTATCAGCCTTTCCTTCTCTGATATGAGCAATAAATTAGGAAACTGATGTAAATTGATGTTTAATTAAAAGCTTTTCTCTTCGATCCATTCTATATTCACTCAATCAAAGCATCTGTAGCCTATATGAGCTGAGACCATTACGTAAACCTTCTTTCCGTAAATAGCCCTTTTTGGACTGAATTCTCGGATTTTGGTTCGCACAGTTGTTGGATTGTAGTTGCTCTTCTAATCTTAATCAATTCTAACACTAGCTCATCTCCAAAACCAACTTTACCAACTTAATTCCATCTAAATTTCACCATCGCGCTCCAGTTTTCGATAAGTATCACTTGATCAGTGGCTTTCTTTTTCATATGCTATTTAGAATGTCTAAATAGCGTAGGGGTAACGTCATGAAGTTTTAACTGACAAATCCTGAGGTGATTTGAATCCTCGTGGGTTCGAATCCCGGCCGCGCTGATCTGAGAGTAAAATCTAAGACATTCACTGGACTGGTTATACGGAAAATGGTCTAAATTGCCTAACGGATTAAACATGTGGTTTTAAAAGTGATAGATATCAACATAGTTGATTATTCACTATAATGCGTGTTTACTTTTTATATCGTGTGTTCAATATGCGCATATATTCATTACCATTTTTTAAAGAACAAAAATCCATTCCGATGCAAGCATCGCTGCTTTTATGCGTTTAGTTTACAAACAAACAATATGGCGTCGGAGATGAATAAGGGAGAAGAAAAAGCGGCCGAGGGTCCCATCGAGCAGACCTTCCAAGCCGTTTCGCTGGGAGATGACCGCGCGGCTCTCAGCGATGATGGTGATCATGGAATAGACTTCCGTCGTACTAAACTAAAAGTCAATCCGGCCGAACTATCTGTTACTGATGCGGATGATTTGGATTACAGCATTAATGAGAACGACAGATCTGGAGATCGAAATGATTCAGTTGTTGATATATCGCCTCCAGTGGGCTTTACAAGAGATAGGCCATTCGGTGGCTCAACTGCGAGTAGAGCATCGCGTGCTAGCACCAAAAGCGTGGTGTCACTAAGTCCGCGTATCAAAACTTCGGACACTCAGGCGAAGTATATGTTCTGCTACAGGGTATGCCTTTTAATATTAGATTCAGTATTTACATTATAAAATAGACGGTATTTATATTATAAAAATCAAGTAATCCATTATATTTTAAAATCTACATTATATTGAATGTATGTAAACAATTAGTGTAAAAGTCAGTAAAGTTCAACGAGTTGATGTTGAAGCCACACCTGATAGCAGACTGCGATGTCGTCAATGTATCCACCACAAAACACTGCAGCTTTCAAGGAGTGCCCAAGCTGCTGTGCATAAATTGTATATCATACACTTGTCTACACTGTTTATCAAGACAGTGGTGACGTCTGTGATCCTGAGATTAGTAGAGTGACTTTGTTTGCGTAACAGCCACCTAAATGACTCATTTTAAATGCAATAATATAAAATATTTACATTGATTAACATATGGGTCGAATCAGTCTATCATGTTGTGAATGTTATTTCCAATTTTCCAACTCCATTATGTACTAAGAAACAGTAGCAGTTTAAAGTGATGTAAAGTAAATCTTTGATTTTACTTAGAAAATTAGACTTAGAAAAATTTTTCTTAGAAATTTCATTTTCAAAATTTTATGTTTACTAACAGAAAATCAGCTGATATGTGAATCCTGGTCATGGGTTAAAATGACCCATAACAGTTTTAAGGGATAAGAATTTCATTAAAAATGTATTTTTAAAAGGTCACTTTAAGTATTTTAAAATATATTTTAAAATATATTCTAATGCTAATACAACAATTCTAAAATTAGAAATATAAAGTACTTTGTAAAAGTATTTTCTAAATAGAAAATAAAATAATATTTTATAAATAGTAAATAAAATAGTATTTTCTATTTTGAAAATAAAGTAGTATATTGAAAATACATTTATGCCCATAACTGTGCCTGTGTCTCTGCTAATACTGCTCAATCTCTTGCAATTTACTGTCAAAGGTCAATTCGATATATATTAGTATGTATTTAGGATGTATTTGTATTTGTAATTTTATTTCTAGTAAAGTATTTAATAATACTGCTGGATAAGTAAAGTTAAGATTTAAAGTATTGAGTTTTATTAAAGTGAGAGCCTAGGCAGTAGCTAAGCTAGGGCAAGTGACCAATGAGGGCATGTCTAAACAGGAAGTAGAGGAGATCCAAGATGGAAGAGTGACAACACGGACGTAAAACGTGCCAAGTTGAAAAGAGATTTAGGAGATTTGAGGAATCTCAACAGTAGACGAATTGAAGAGCAATTCGAAGGGTTCGGGTATTCAAACTATTTGTAGTCCATCGAACAGTCGATGTGAAGAGAGCGATCTGTAGATGATCGAACTAGGAAGAGAGTTCCATCAAAATATTCTAACCAAGGGATTATATTAGAAGGAATCCTAGTAGGCGAATAGTCGAGAGGAAACTAGAGTAAAGTCTAGGAATTTATGCTAGAGAGCATATTAGTAATTTGTACATCAAAAGTAATCGTATGTAATATAAAGTACTACTTACTTTTGTGATATTTAAAGTGAACTGTAATTAGATAAAAAGTTTAATTTTAAGTTATATGATTATTATGTTGTTATTACGTTGAAAGTATTAGTTATTACGTTGAAAGTATTTATGATTTGAATGCTGGAAATAGCTAATAAATTTTGATTTGTTTGAAGTGATGGCTATGTAGTGTTTAGTTTAAGTTAGATAATTTTTAAATAAATATATTGGTGAATTTTGATGATACAAAAATCATATACTAATTATTACTGACAGGCTGATGCAATACAGAAAGCTGTAGAAGACTGCAAAGCAAGTGTTGTCATTAAGACAATTGATGGTGACGTTAAGGGTTACTGGCTTCTGACTGAGTAAGTTTTCTTATTTCCTATTTTTGCTTTTCCACTCTATTTTTTCACTGTTTGTTGTAGTTCTTCCAATTACAATTTAAAGCATTTGTTGTGTCATGCAACATCTACAAGGAGAATGAATTTTAATGAGTTTCCTTGCAAGCCTTGTATTTACTCCTGGAGAGGTAAATTTATTTTCCTAGAAAATAAGTATTATTTTTCTTTTATAGTTTGTAGCTGTTTCAAATAGCTAGGTATCATTATGGAAAATTAGCAATGCTGCTAAGGCTGTACTAATAGTAATAAAATAGTACTCAGTCACTGACTCATGGGTCACTCATGAGTCATGCATGATTTTTTAATCAGATTGAATCCTTATTATTATAAGTGTTAAAAGTCAGCCTAAATTTGTTTAACAGTTCTGCTCTTGTCTTTCATCAGTTGCATAATGCCAAAGAATAAGACTCTGGCTCGTATTGAATGTAGAAAAGTATTGGATGCTTAAGAATTTAAGGAGATAAAATATTATGATTTAGACAACAATTGAAATTTTTTATTTCTTTAAGATGCTAGCATTTTTCTTAAACTCTCTTTATAAAGCTAACATAAAAAAAAGCTAATGAAAAAAGGCAATGTTAACGTCAGTTTTCTCACTCGAAAGCGATATCAGTGATGGGCTCGCCCATGATTTGAACCACACACATACTGATCTCGTTGATCATGTTGTAGGATAGATCATGTTGATCATACTGTAGGATAGATCATGTGTTGATCATGTTGTAGGATAGATAATGTGTTGATCATGTTGTAGGATAGATCATGTGTTAATCATATTTTAGGCTAGATCATGTTGATCATACTGTAGGATAGATCATGTGTTGATCATGTTGTAAGAGAGATCATGTGTTGATCATGTTGTAGGATAGATCATGTTGATCATACTGTAGGATAGATCATGTGTTGATGATATTGTAGGATAGATCATGTGTTGATCATGTTGTAGGATAGATCATGTGTTGATCATATTGTAGGATAGATCATGTTGATCATACTGTAGGATAGATCATGTGTTGATCATATTGTAAGATAGATCATATGCTGATCATGTTGTAGGATAGATTATGTTGATCATATTGTAATAGAGATCTCACACTCTCTCTCTCTCTCTCTCTCTTAATTAGTGCACTGCCTACTGGCAGGTTCATGATATATAACGTCTCCTCTCTTCTCTGTATTCCGTTCTCCTCTTCATTTCCACATATGAGTAGGTCTTTAAATCATCTAACATACCTAATCTCGGCCTGCCCCTGCCTCTTTTCCTTCCATTCTACCTACTATGATCTCTTTTAATAGACCTTCCCCCCTTAGAATGTGTCTAATCCATCTCTTCTTCCTATTTCTTAATACATTTATCAACTGTCTATCTGTACCAACTCTTTACAGAACTTTCTCATTTGTAACCTTTGAGTCCAGCTAATCCTCTCCATTTTTCTCTAAATTGACATTTCCTATGCCTCCAGTTTTCTAATATCTTCCTTCCTTAAAGTTCATGTTTCACATCCATACAATTTGATCAACACATGATCTCTCCTACAATATGATCAACACATGATCTATCCTACAGTATGATCAACACATGATCTATCCTACAATATGATCAACACATGATCTATCCTACAATATGATCAACACATGATCTATCCTACAGTATGATCAACACATGATCTATCCTACAATATTATCAACACATAATCTATCCTACAACATGATCAACACATAATCTATTCTAAAACATCATCATAACATGTTCTATCCTACAACATGATCAACACATGATCTATCCTACAACATCATCAACACATGATCTATCCTATAATATGATCAACATGATCTATCCTACAATATGATCAACACATGATCTATCTTATAATATGATCAACATGATCTATCCTACACTATGATCAACACATAATCTATCCTACAACATGATCAACACATAATCTATTCTAAAACATTATCATAACATGTTCTATCCTACAACATCATCAACACATGATCTATCCTACAACATCATCAACACATGATCTATCCTACAACATGATCAACACCTGATCTATCCTATAATATGATCAACATGATCTATCCTATAATATGATCAACATGATCTATCCTACAATATGATCAACACATGATCTATCCTACAATATGATCAACACATAATCTATCCTACAACATCATCAACACCTGATCTATCCTACAATATGATCAACACATGATCTATCCTACAACATGATCAACACATGATCTATCATACAATATGATCAACACATGATCTATCCTACAATATGATCAACACATGATCTTTCCTACAATATGATCAACACATGATCTATCCTACAATATGATCAACACATGATCCTTCCTACAATATGATCAACACATGATCTATCCTATAATATGATCAGCATGATCTATCCTACACTATGATCAACTTGATCTCTCCTACAACATGATATATATTATACATATATGATAACACATTATATTTAGATTATATATAATTTGTCTGTGTTAATAGAATGTGTTGATCATATATTATACTTATATGATCAACACATGATCTATCCTACAATATAATCAACATGATCTGTCAAACCTTAAAATATGGAAATGAAGTTTTTGTATGCTTTGTAGACTTCGAGAAGGCCTTTGACAGGATTGATTGGGTAACGATGATGAATATCTCGAAAAGAATAGGAATTGACTGGAGAGATAGAAGTCTAATTTTAACTTGTACATGAATCAAAAAGCAGTAATCAAAATTCGACAGGAATACTCAGAAGAAGGTGAAATAGGACGTGGAGAAGACAAGGTTGTAGCATTTCGCCGCTGCTGTTTAACATTTACGCTGAAGCAATGATGGAGGAAGCCATGGAAGACTTGGAAGAAGGAATAAAAGTAGGAGGGAATTTGTTACAAGATGTACGATTTGCAGATGACCAAGGAATGGTAGCGGGCAGTGAGATAGGATTGCAGAAGATAATGGATAGGCTGAATGATACGGCTTTGAGATATGGCATGAAGATTAATATAAAAAAGACGAAGGTTATTAGAGTGTCCAATAATAAAGGTGAAATTATTATCACAATAAATGGTACGAAATTGGAACAGGTCAGGAGTTTCAAATATTTAGGTGATACTATAACCGATGACGGGAAATGTGAGACAGAAATATGCAGTAGGATTGCACAACCACGGGCGGCCTATGATAATGGGTCGTACCATCCTACAATATAGTAGGATAGATCATGTGTTGATCATATTGTAGGATAGATCATGTGTTGATCATATTGTAGGGTAGATCATGTGTTGATCATATTGCAGGATAGATCATGTGTTGATCATATTGTAGGATAGATTATGTGTTTATCATATTGTAGGATAGATCATGTGTTGATCATATTGTAGGATAGATCATGGTGATCATATTGTAGGATAGATCATGTGTTGATCATATTGTCGGATAGATTATGTGTTGATCATGTTGTAGGATAGATTATGTGATGATCATATTGTAGGATAGATCATGTGTTGATCTTATTGTAGGATAGATCAGGTGTTGATCATGTTGTAGGATAGATCATGTGTTGATCATATTTTAGGATAGATCATGTTGATCATACTGTAGGATAGATCAGGTGTTGATGATGTTGTAGGATAGATCATGTGTTGATGATGTTGTAGGATAGATCATGTGTTGATCATATTGTAGGATAGATCATGTGTTCTTTATATTGTAGGATAGATCATGTGTTGATCATATTGTAGGATAGATCATGTGTTGATCATATTGTAGGATAGATCACTTGTTGATCATATTGTAGGATAGATCATGTGTTGATCATATTGTAGGATAGATCATGTGTTAATCATATTGTCGGATAGATTATGTGTTGATCATGTTGTAGGATAGATTATGTGATGATCATATTGTAGGATAGATCATGTGTTGATCATATTGTAGGATAGATCATGTGTTGATCATATTTTAGGATAGATCATGTTGATCATACTGTAGGATAGATTAGGTGTTGATGATGTTGTAGGATAGATCATGTGTTGATCATATTGTAGGAAAGATCATGTTGATCACATTGTCGTATGATCATGTTGATCATGTTGTAAGAGAGATCATGTGTTGATCTCTCCTACAACATGATCAACTTGATCATACATCATACCTCTAGTTTTGTTGTAGGAGAGATCATGTGTTGATCTCTCCTACAACATGATCAGCATGATCATACGACAATGTGATCAACATGATCTTTCCTACAATATGATCAACACATGATCTATCCTACCACATCATCAACACCTGATCTATGTGTTGATGATGTTGTAGGAGAGATCATGTGTTGATCATATTGTAGGATAGATCATGTGTTGATCATATTGTAGGATAGATCATGTGTTGATCATGTTGTAGGATAGATCACTGGGACCTGGAAAAGGAGCGCTTGGTGATATTAACGACCCAGTCTCTGCTCGTGATCAAGTATGACTTCATTGGACTGAGACCAAACTCATGCAAGCGCATTCAGCTCAGTGTTATTAACTATGTGGAAGTGGGAGACTTTGTGTATCCACGCTATTCCATCATGCCGTGAGTACGCCATCCAAACCTCTCGTTTTGTTCTTCTTTCTCAGTGTATTTCAGAGCATTGTGAGATTTTGAGTACAGAGATCTGCATTCTTGATTAAATTGAGCACAATAAATACAAAGCCCAATAAATAAATGTTCTTAAAATTGTGTAAATCCATAATCAGAGAGGACATGGAGGTTTTAGGGTTCACTGGATCACTGGTATGTTGTGTGTAGGTGTAGAGAACATGGAGGTTTTAGGGTTCACTGGATCACTGGTATGTTGTGTGTAGATGTAGAGAACATGGGGGTTTTAGGGTTCACTGGATCGCTGGTATGTTGTGTGTAGGTGTAGAGAACATGGGGGTTTTAGGGTTCATTGGGGCAACAGCCTCCCCACGGTGACTCAGAGGTGGAACCCGCTGTGTGAGGACGTTGGCTTCGTTACGCTCACTCATCATCTGCTTGCCTACAACGAGAAGGAGAAAGAAACCGTGACATTTGACGTGGCAGACCTCGTGGATACACTGGTACAAGTAGTGGGGCAGGTGAGACAAACAGACAGACGTACAGAGCCACTGAGAGTGGAGAACAGACCCATCGTGATTGAGTCTTACGCTAGCGTTGCCTCACTCGTCTTCAATCAAAGTCACATCGGCTTTCACATGGAGCGTGGTGGTGTCAGCTTCTAACTCTCCTCGTCCTTCTCTCTATGTGTGCCTCTGAAGGTTGCCTTGAGTTCCAATTTATCATCTGTAGGGAAGCTAGTAATATAAATAGTGCTTTGTTAGATTCAAAGAGGGTATTTGTTGTAAATATAACTGACTAACGTTCTACTGACTGGATCTGAAGTTTATCATGTATGATTTTAACTGACAAACAACCAAAGACCGCTTTTGACATTTTATAACTTTATTACAACTATTATTGTTAGTAGGTTTATATTTGAGCTGAATATATGCCTATGCATAATATCTTAAGTTAATTGCCTAGTCCTGACTGAATTAGTCTTATCAGATGACGTGGGGCTTATTCAAATGTTGCGTGCATAGTGCTTGTTTCCTTTACTTGCTTGTACATTTATACACTCGTATATTATAAGCTTATGTATTCTCAAGGTTAACAAGTTAAATACACATTGAAGTGAAATGATCATCTGCGATGATATCTATCACTTTTAGATCCATATGTTTAACCAGTTAGTAGTTTAGTCTTGTAACCAGTCCTGTGAACGTTTAAATTATAGTCTCTGTCAGTTTGATAGAAGAACATAGACCATTGGAGAAGATTTGACACTTAGTGTGACTGATTCCGTGTTGGATTCGTGAAATGAATGAAAATTTAAAATATTTGTAAACTTTCCAATTAAACATCCAAAATTAATAAAATATTATGTGATAGCAAAGCAGATGTAATCTTACAAAACTTTGAATTCATTTCTAAACTAAAATAAGGATACTTGTGTATATCAGACAATCCAATTTGTGTATGCTTGAGCTATAATATTACTTTTAATTCTATTTAGCCTTATGCTATTTGTACATTTCTTCATTTGAATGAAACACGCAAGATAAGTCCTGATTGAAATAAGAGTGTCCTCTTCGATGCTAATATCTTTAATTATGTGTTAGCTTTCAAAGTAAGCCTGTTTTGTAATCGATGAAAGTTTTTCCATATTTCTATTTTCACTACTATTATATATATTGTATCTTTACTACTATTATGCTTATATTTTACTACTTTGCTGGTTTTGTTAGATATTTTATTGACCTTTTTCAATTTTTGTTGTATAGATTTTTCAATCTTAGTTTGTTGATATTGTTTTTGTATTGTAATAAATTAATTGTATCTGAAATTTAAAAGCTGAGAATCTTTAGAGGCATGGTTGTTTAGATAAATGTCATGCCGAGTTGTAAAGAAACATATCGTTAACTCCTTGTACTGTAAGTAAATATCATTTTATTCTCATAAGCATTCCTTTTCACAATATTTTAGTCATAACCTATATTCAACTGTAGCCTCTTACTTCAAGTGCAACTAAATTCTGTGATATGAGTTTTTTATTTTAAGAAAAGTCGATTAATAAACAGCTTAAGGGTAGACGAAATCATAAGGGTAAACAAGCACCCTGAAATCTTCTTGTTTATCATAAGGTTACACAAGCACCCTGATATGTGCTTGGCTACCCTTCATATGCTTAGTATCATTAAATAAAAAACAATTATGAGCTTAGTACCATTTAAATGATATCGATCTATTCAAACATTAGTGTCTGAAAACGTTTTGGTTGGTATACTACATGTATAAACATAATTTTTTTAGGTGCTGAAGTAGTTGCGGTCTTGACACATTTCTTTATCGTGCTATTTGAAGTTTTGCTTAGAAAATTATTATATTTTCCTTATATTATTATATTTTATTATTAGATTTTCCTTATAATATAGTATTTTATTGTGTGTATATATATTTACGTGGATTCCTTGTTCGAATTGAAATTATAATTAATTCTTAATTATACTGGTTTCGTATAGTAATACATGCATTCGTTATGAATTTATTTCTCATACTCGGTTCACATGACATGAATATGAGCAGAATTCAACACTTGGTGTTAAAGTGCTTGATATCTTTCTGTCTGATCAGTATATGATGAGCATAGTACAACATCGAATTATAGTATCTTACTTTATCATATTTCATTTTGTGGAATATTTTAAATTTTTTATTAATTTTGGTGTAGGCTATAGTCGGTAGGCCCTAACTGAAGATGTTGTTTGTTACTCACTACTCTCTTGTTTATTTACTCACCATTGTGATAACTCATCATAGTCTCTGGGTTTATTACTCGTAATACTCCTGATGTACGCCACTCTAGGCTTATACTTCTGTTAATACTCTTTCTGTCTATTACTTTTAACGCTCTTTGTATGCGTTGCTCTTTGTATGCTAGTACATATTAAATTTACTGTGTTATATAGTCCTCATTGATAGATCTGTTTCAATAAATTGAAACTATTTTGTTTCTCCACTAAATTATTTGCAGTCTTATATTTATATTTTGTCGTGTATGTCTATATGTTTTCACTAGGCCCAGATCTTTTAACTTAGACCTAAAGCTAATGCTAACGTCAGTTTCCTCACTCGAAAGCGATGTCAGTGACGGGCGAACCCAGTATTTGAACCCCGCACATACTGATCCGCGGTCGAGTATCTTATCGACATCGCCACTGGCTACAGCCACCTTCGGAATGTATAAGCTTTTGAATCATGTTATAAAATAATAATAAATAATAATAAACACGCACTATAGTGAAATGATCAAGTATATTGATATCTATCGCTTTTTTAACACCACATGTTTAATCCGTTAGGAAATTTAATCCATTTTTCGTATAACCAGTCCAGTGAATGTCCGAGATCTCAGATCAGCGCGGCTGGGATTCGAACCCACGAGGGTTCCATTCACCTTAGGATCTGTCATTTAAAAGTTCATTAGGTGGCTGAATCCATTGCGCTATTGGGACATTCAATAGAATAGTATCAGGCTTACAAAAACATTTCCAAACCAGGCCAGATTTCTATGGCATTCGGAACAATGATGAGGTGGCTGAAGCCATTACAGTATAGGCCTATGTGGATTTAAGCAAGTACAAGCCTATTCTGGATATAAATAAAGAACAAGCATGAATTATATTGAGTAATTATATTGATTGGAATTAATATATTCTCAAATGAATAATGTACTTTTTTGTGAAATATTACAACTTCGGCAGAGTTTAGGTCTCTGCCATATTTTGACTACTAAGCATGGTGGATTGAAGTTAAAATTCATTCTCTATAAATGCTTAAATTTCAAGTTGAAATAGTGGTAATTGGCTTATATATATATATATATATATATATATATATATATATATATATATATATATATATATATATATCTTCTTCTTAGTGCACTGCCTACTGGCATGTACATGGTACATAACGCCTCCACTCTTCTCTGTCTTCCGCCTTCCTCTTCATTTCCACATATGAGTGGGTCTTTAAATCATCTATCATACCTAATCTCGGCCTGCCCCTGCCTCTTTTTCCTTCCATTCTACCTTCTATGACCCCTTTTACTAGACCTTCCCCCCTTAGAATGTGTCCTATCCATCTCATCTTCCTATTTCTTAATACATTTATCAACTGTCTATCTGTGCCAACTCTCTCCAAGACTTCCTCATTTGTAACCTTTTGAGTCCAGCTAATCCTCTCCATTCTTCACCAAATCCACATTTCCAATGCCTCCAGTTTCCTAATATCTTCCTTCCTTAAGATCCATGTTTCACATCCATACAATAGCGTGGTCCAAACCAAAGTTTTCACTATCTTTATCTTTGTGTCTTTCTTTAGACTTTTTGTTAATTTCAACTTTTAACTTTTTCATTTCCACTACCAAAGGCCGCTTTTGCTTGTGCAATCCTACTGCTTATTTCCGTCTCACATTTCCCATCATCGGTTATAGTATGACCCAAATATTCGAAGCTCCTTACCTGTTCCAATTTCGTACCATTTATTGTGATATTAACTTCACCTTTATTATTGGACACTCTAATAACCTTCGTCTTTTTTAATTTAATCTTCATGCCATATCTCAAAGCCGTATCATTCAGCCTATCCATTATCTTCTGCAGTCAAATCTCGCTGCCTGCTACCATTCCTTGGTCATCTGCAAATCGTACATCTTTTAACAAATTCCCTCCTACTTTTATTCCTTCTTTCAAGTATTCCATGGCTTTTTCCATCATTGCCTCAGCGTAAATGTTAAACAGTAGAGGCGAAATGTCACAACCTTGTCTTACTCCACGTCCTATTTCACCTTCTTCTGAGTATTCTTGTTGGATTTTTATTACTCGTCTTTGATTCATGTACAAGTTCAAAATTAGTCTTCTATCTCTCCAGTCAATTCCTATTCTTTTTAAGATATTCATCATCGTTATCCAATCAATCCTGTCAAAGGCTTTCTCGAAGTCTACAAAGCATACAAAAACGTAATTTCCATATTCTAAGCTTCTTTCGCAAAGAACCCGCATTACTCCTATTGCTTCTCTTGTGCCGAATCCTTTCCTAAAACCAAATTGTGTCTTTCTCAGTATCATCTCTGCTTTCGACTGGATGCGATTATTTACTATCTTTAATAAGATCTTCGATGCACGAGGTATTAAACTGATTGTTTTGTAATCCGAACACTCCACGAATTCTGCTGGGATTTCATCTATTCCTGCTTCCTTCCCCTTCTTCATACTGTTAATTGCAGAATAAATTTCCTCCTTCATTAAATCGGGGCCCCTTTTATCGTCTTCTGTGATATTTTCTTCTATTTTAAAATCCTCTTGAACTGGTTTCCCAGCCTTATCATACAATTCCTCTACATATTCTCTCCATCTTTCTTTTACTTCTTCCAGCTGTCTTCAATTCCCCATCTTACCCATTATACTAATGTTCTTTGCATCTCCTTTCTTTTTCTTATCGGTCCTTGTTAATATCCTGACTTCCTGGTATAATAGATCCGACCTCCCTCTTCTATCATATTCTGCTAAATTATCACACTTTTCACTCCACCAATGATCTTTTGCTTTGTCTGTAATTCTTCTGTTCACTGTTTAAGCTTCTATATTTCTTTCGGCCATGACTGGTGTCAATACTTTTCCATTTCCTCCTTTCATCCATTTTGTCAAGCATCTCGCTTGTGATCCAAGGTTTTTTTTAGCTGTATTTGCTTTAAGAAAGCCATCAACTTCTTTTACACCTATATTTATAGCTTCCTTTAGCTGACACCATCTTTTACTTACCCCTGTTCTTTCGTAGTCCTTCATTTCATTAGCTTTTCTTTCCACTGCTTCCTGAAACTGACTTCTTTTCTCGTTCAATCCGTTCAAATTCCATCTCTTACTGCTTTTCTTCTTATTTTCTTCAAATGAAGCCCTACTTTTGCCATTACTAGATTGTGGTCTGAATTATTATCGGCTCCTGGATAAGCCCTTGAATTCTTCACACTATTCCTATACCGTTTCTTTAACAGAATATAGTCTAACTAGTATCTTCCCTCGTTTCCGGTGCTTCCTGGTTTCTTCCATGTGTAACGCCTTCTCTTCTCATGATTGAACCAAGTGTTGGACACCACTAATCTCATTCTATTGCAAAAGTCAACCAATTTCTGTCCTCTCTTATTTCTTTTTCCTAGACCATATTCCCCAACTTCATTTCCATCTCTCCCTTCACCCACCACCGCGTTCCAATCCCCCATAACTATCACTTGATCTGTAGCTTTTTCTCCTTTAATCATTCCTTCTATTTTTTCGTACATCGCTGCAATTTCCTCATCCTCTGAGGCTGATGTAGGCATGTAGAATTGGATAAACACCAAATCTACTGGATCTGCTTTGATTCGCACTAACATCAGTCTGTCACTGCACTGAAGAATCTTTGTTACTCGTTCACTTAAATTTCTATCCAATATTATTGCCACACCCTTCTCCCTTTTATCTCCTCCGAAGTATATAACCCTGTACCCCTTCACTTATAAAATCTCCAGTTCCCAACCATCTTACTTCACTCATCCCTAGGACATTTATTTTCCCTTTCTCCATTTCCCTCTTTACATTTTCTAACTTTCCTCTTTCTCCCATAGTTCTCACAGTCCATGTGCCCACACTTATCCTTTTGGGGCGCATGGAATGTCCTCCTGGTATATCTGTGAGGCACCCAAGGTGCCGACTGGCCGTAGTATTCCTACCACCCCCTCCCTCCACCGTATATATATATATATATATATATATATATATATACGATATGAATATATATATATATATATATATATATATATACATATATATATATATATATATACATGTATATATATGTATATATGAAATGGCGAATGTTTATATTTACAAAAAAATAACGTTCACTTTGGATATACATTAACTTTTATATTCGTATTCATATTATTTCGTGCCTCTAACTATTTTTAGTGACTGCGCCAAATATCGAGTTGTTCATCTTCGGAATTTTGCGATGGTTTATTATTATAGATTTCCAAACTAGACAATATGTTACCTAAACAATCTCCACTGCCTTGTGGATGACTCGGGAGAGTAAAAGGCTATGATGACCAGCCATCAGAAATTGGGCGGACGAACTTTTTTTTTATTAAAGTCAACGGCCAGCTGGATAGAGATGGTGTCTCGAAAAAAATACCTGGCGGAAGGATAAATCGCCCACCGCTGTATTTGATATAGTTTATCATGGTCAAAGGAAATAAAAATAATACCAACGGCGTTAAGGGGGTACACACTGAATACAGGTGGGACACCTCGCTCGGTACAGAATCTTGTGTAAGACAGGGGAAACTGGACCGTCATCCAACGGCTGTCTCGGAATTGGATAAATCAAGTAACCAAGTAGGTAAATGTAATAAAATAGAAAGATACATACGCTTAGGTACATGGAATGTACGAACGCTGTACCAGGCAGGAAAATTGAGTAACATAATTCAAGAAATGAAGAGACTCAAAGTGAACATCATGGGTATGTGTGAAACAAGATGGATTGGATCAGGCAGGGTTATTCAGGATGGTTTTACGATGTATTATTCAGGTGGTGTTCAACATATTAATGGAGTGGCTATAATAGCAGATAGCATCACATCAAAATGTGTTGATGGCCATTGGGCTATTTCGGATCGAATGATGTTGTTGAAAATCAGAACACGCCATTTCGTAATGAATATTGTTCAGGTATATGCTCCCACAGCCCAATGTGAGGAAGAAGAAATCGAGCGATTTTATGACGATTTAGAAACAGCAAAATCACAAATGCAAAGCCAGGAAATCTTGATTATAATGGGAGATATGAATGCCAAAGTTGGAGAAGAGCAATATGGAAATATAGTTGGAAAATATGGCCTCGGCAAGAGGAATGAACGAGGAGAAAGATTCATTAATTGGTGCCAAAGCCACAATCAAATAATAGCTAACACATGGTACAAACAGCACAAAAGGAGAAGATATACTTGGAAGAGTCCTGGAGATAAAATAAGAAATCAAATCGATTACATAACTATCAACGAAAGATTTCGTAATTCAATCAGAAATTGCAAAACTTATCCAGGTGCAGACTGTGACTCAGACCATATTCCAGTAATTTGCAATATACTTATAAAATTAAAAAAGATTGAAAGAAAAGAGAGAACATTAGTACAAGATTTCTCCACTCTAATAAAAGATTAAACTAATCAATATAGATATAAAGTAGAAGTTCAAAATAGATTCCAAGTATTGGCAGAAAATGATGGTCTGAATAACATCAACAACAAATGGGATAATTTCAAAAATGCATTAGTAGTAACAGCAAATGAAATCATCCCAGAAAAGAATATGCAAAGGAAAACTAAATGGATGAATCAGAACATTTTACAATTAATGAAAGAACGACAAAAGATTAAAGATAGAGAAAGTATGGAGTATAGAATTTCGAATAATGCAATAAAGAAACTTTGCAAACATGAAAAGGAAGAGTGGTTAAACAAAAGATGTGATGAGATTGAAAAGATGAAATTTACAGACACAAGGAAAATGTAAAAAGAGATAAATGAAATAACTAATCGGAAATTTAATTGCTCACATAGTAAATGCATCAAGGCTAAGAATGGAGATATTCTCATGACAAAGAAAGATATACTTGATAGATGGTCAGAGTATATCGATGACCTTTTTAAAGATAATCGAATGGAGCTTCCAGAAATAACTAAAGAAATAGCAGGTCCTAAAATCTTAGAAGGCGAAGTTAGATATGCCATTAAGAAATTAAAAAGAAACAAAGCAAGCGGACCAGATAACATAACAGCAGAAATGATTCAAGCCACGGAAGAATTTAGCGTAAAAGAGATCACGTCAATAGCAAACGACATTTATGACAATGGCGAATTTCCTAAAGATCTATTGAGATCGATATTTATTGCATTACCGAAGAAACCTGGTGCGGTAGAATGTGAACTGCATAGAACTATAAGTCAAATGAGTGTAGTCGTTAAAATCTATTTAAGAATTTTGCTAATGAGAATGAGAAATAAAATTAGACCTGAAATAAATCCTCTGCAATATGGTTTTATGGATGATTCTGGTACAAGGAATGCTATTTTCGTTCTAAGAATTCTGTGTGAAAGAGCCATAGAATTAAATAAGGATCTATTCCTTTGTTTCATTGATTATACCAAACTTTGACAAAGTTAGACACAGCAAATTGATTGATCTTCTTCATGAATTGGATATATGGCAAGACATAAGAAGTGTTAGGAATTTATACTGGAATCAAGAAGCTGCAATGAGATATGAGAACGAGTACAGTAGCTTTTGCAAAATTAAGAGAGGAGTAAGGCAAGGCTGTGTAATGTCACCAGATCTTTTTAACTTATATAGTGAAAATATAATGAGGAATATCAGTGAAATAAAAGGATTAGTAATTGGAGGATACAATCTTAATAATATTCGTTATGCTGATGACATAGTTCTTATTGCCGACTCGCGAGACAAACTTCAAGAAATGTTGGATATTGTAACATATCATAGTGAGGCTAGTGGATTATCTATAAATATGAAGAAAACAGAATGCATGACAGTCAGCAAACTAAAAATGCCACAGCCATGCTTAATCAATGTAAGAGGTCAAAATGTCAAACAAGTTGAATCAGTCATATATTTAGGGTCACTTATTCATCAAAATGGGAAATGTGACAAGGAAATAAACAGAAGAATAGCCATGGCTAAGGAGGCATATAACAGAATGTCAAAGATTTTTAGAAGCCATGAATTATCAATTGATACCAAAAAAAGACTTCTTCAATGCTACATTCAACCAATATTGTTATATGGAAGTGAAGTTTGGACAATCTCTTCTGTAATGGAATCGAAACTTGAGGCAACAGAGATGTGGTTCTATAGAAGAATGCTGCGTATATCTTATAAAGACCACATTAAAAATGAAGATGTTCTACAAAGAATGTCAACTTGTCGTGACCTTTTGAACCGAATACGACGACAACAGATGAAATTTTTCGGACACATTATGCGGAACAAAATAGTTGAAAATACCGTAGTGACAGGAATAATAGAAGGAAAAAGATGCAAGAGTCGACAACGAATGACGTTTATTAGGAGTCTTAGCAAATGGATGCAGTTAACTGAAACAGAGATGATCAGAGCAACAATGAACAGAGACATATGGAGGAATATGACCATGACCGCCCAGGCTTGGAACAGGCACGGCACTTAAAGAAGAAGAAGATATATATATATATATATATATATATATATATATATATATATATATATATATATATATATATATATATATGATCTTTATTTCACCAAAATACATGGCAGTATAAACAGAACAAGAAATAATAAAAAATGCACGAACAGAAGAACAGAAACCAAATATTAACCATCAAAGAGTCTACAAATTGAAATAAATTTAACTAAAATCTAAGTTCTGGAGAGAGTTGGCACAGATAGACAGTTGATAAATGTATTAAGAAATAGGAAGAAGAGTTGGATAGGACACATTCTAAGGGGGGAAGGTCTATTAACAGAGGTCATAGAAGGTAGAATGGAAGGAAAAAGAGGCAGAGGCAGGCCGATATTAGGTATGTTAGATGATTTAAAGACCCACTCATATGTGTAAATGAAGAGGAAGGCGGAAGACAGAGAAGAGTGGAGTCGTTATATACCATGTACATACGTATATACGTTATATGCACTGCCAGTAGGCAGTTGGCAGGTGCCAGTAGGCAGTGCACTAAGATATATATATATATATATATATATATATATATATATATATACAGGGTGAGTAAAAAAAAGATTACCCCTGCAAAAAGTTTGAATATCTCAGGCTATTGTTAATATTTTCCTATATAACTTTTACCAATTACTAAAGGACTAATATCTGAAGGGGTGGCCAATTTTCATTTATTTTGGTACATAGTTTGGCCAGTTATGCAAGTTTCAGCCGAGCAACCCCCCCTTTTTAATGTACTGTAAATATGAATTATATTATATTTTTTGGCCCTGAAAGGGGCCGTTGTAGTGGTTCAGAAAGAACCAGTTGTATCTGCTAGCACTGCTATTATTAGCATTCAATATGCTTATATGCATTACTTATATATGCATTACTAGCATTCAATATGCTTTCCACCCGCTGCTTCCACCCGCTGCTACGCAGGACTGCAGTCGCTTTCGGAACGCTAGGACAGCCTTGTTGATTCCAGCTTGGGGCACTCTCTCCCAGATCGATTCTAGCATTTCCTGCAGTTCTGTCTTGTTTTAGGCTTCGGCTGATGTTTTTGATGGAGATGCAGTATGGTTCCCCAGACATAGTAACCCAGAGGATTTTGATCGAGAGAGTTTGGAGGCCATTCATTCTACTTAATGAAATCCGGATTTCTCTCGCTGATCCATTCCTGTGCATGACGAGATGCATGAGCCGGAGTACCATTCTGCTGAAATATGAACCATTTGATAGAAGAGCATAGCAATCATCAAACAGCTCCGGAAGCAAGGTGTTGACGTAATACTGAGAGTTAAACTTTACCTTTTCGTCAATGAAGTGCAATCTGCCCTTACCGTTGTAGCAAACGCCATTTTTAGGTAAAAATGGGGGATTGCTCTGCTGAAACTTGCAGAACTGGCCAATCTGATTTTCCAAAAGGGATGAAAACTGGCTACCCCATCAGAATTAGTCCTTTAGTAATTGGTAAAAATTTTATTGAAAAATATTAACAGTAGCTTGAGATATTAAAACTTTTTGCAGGTGTAATCATTTTTTATATATATTTCTGTGCACTGCCTACTGGCAGATCCAAGGTTGCCTCAACGCACCTCTATTTTCCGTTTTCCTCTTCTTGTCCTCATAGGAGTGGTTCTTTAAATCATGTACAACATTCCTTTTGATTGATATACCATTAATTCTTGGGGAATTTTGCTTATGACGAGGTGCCTATGCCTTCCTCAGCTTCGACTAACATTTACTGGGCAGGGTATATATATATATATATATATATATATATATATATATATATATATATATATATATATATATATATATATATATATATACATATATATATATATATACAGACTGGGGCATAAAAAATAATCCCCTAGCGAAATCTCAAAACTCAAAATATTTGTACCAAATTTTGGGAGTTTTTAGAAGAAGAATTTTTGCATATATCCTGCAAATTTGGTGAAAATATATCCAGTACTGACAAAATTACAACGTTTTTACGAGAAATGTGCTAAACGCAATTTTAACGAGCCTTAATTAAACAATGGCTCACGGAAATTTTCTGCAAAATTTAGGAATAATTTTAACAGAAGAAAGCATTTTAAATCTTTTATTAATTAGAGCAGCTGAAATGTATTGTATGCTTCAAGCTCTTCAGTTTAGATGCTCTGCAGCTCCAGCCTAAATAGTCGGCCTAAATAAGCCCAGCCTAGGCTGCTGCAGCACTAAGCAACAGTTGGCAAATTACCGCGCCGAAATAATAAACCTGGCCAGGTCGCAAAAGACAACCAATCGAGCTATTCTTGCATTTCAAAAAGACTGAAGACATTCACTCAAGCCGAGGGTGGTCACTTTGAGCCTCTACTGAATAGAAGACTCGACCCCATAAGTAAACGGCCCATTTCAGGGCCATTAATTACTCTAGAAGGAACGACTAGAGTAATTAATGTGCTAAAAAATAAAAAAGTGAAATAAACACTTTTTTCGTAGAAACGCTGTAATTTTGTTGCTGCTGAATATATTTTCACCAAATTTTCAGAATATATGCAGAAATTCCTATTCTAGATGCTCCGAAAATTTTATTGAAATATTTTGAGTTCTGTGAAGTTTTTGAGATTTCGCTAGAGGATTTTTGGCCCCAGTCTGTATACCGGCTGCGCATTAAAAAATATCCCCTTAGCACAATTTACGATAGCTTAGCCAATTATTGATATTTCGCCTTAAAATTTTACGAATCTCTTGTGGAGGAATTTCGCCACAAGCTGACCAAATTTTGTAAAAAAATATTTCTAAAGGAACCGGAGTTCTGCAAGTTTTGCGAAAAAACTGATTTTTTCATTTAACAGGCAACGTAAAACGTCAATTAGAATCAATTCCTTTTTAAAATGTGCTGGCCCTAAAAAAACAAGTGGATTAAAATCAGGAGAATTAAGAGGCCAATCATCCATTATTATGAAATCTGAGCTATATTGTACAAGAAAGTACTGCGCAACACGTGAAGTGTGAGCCGGCGCGCCGTCTTGTTGAAAAATGAAATCATTTGACTTTAACTTGTTGCAGTCTTCAATCAGTTTCAGCAGAATAGTGTTAGTGTAATACATTGTAGCACAATATCAGAGGCGTCATCATCTAAGGGTATTATTCAGGGCCAGCACATTTTCAGAAAGGAATAGATTCTAATTGACGAATTACGTTGCGTGTTAAATGAAAAAAATTAATTTTTTCGCAAGACGTGAATAACTCCGGTTCCTTTAGAAATATTTGAACAAAATTTGGACAGCTTGTGGCAAAATTCCTCCACAAGGGAACCTTAAAATTTCAAGGCGAAATATCAATAATTGGCTAAACTATTGTAATTGTGCCAGGGGGATATTGTTTTAATTCGCAGCCTGTATATTAGGGCATAATATATTAAAATTATAATATATATTATATATACAGTGTGTACACTGAGTTAAAAAAACGTGCTCGGTCTCTCGCTCATAACTTTGGTATTAGTGAACCGATTTTTTAACTTTTTGCATAGGTATAATCAGGATAACATTTGCTATAAAATAACGTTAAGTGACTCCGCTAATTATTATTTTTGCGTTGAAGCAGTGCTTGAAAATATGCGCGACTGACAATATTCAGTTTAAGTAAATCAATCGCTACAAAATGTTTACAAATCCAGTGGAACTAACAACGAAACACACGAATCAAACAGTGTTATACAGCTATTGTCAACTGTCAAAGCATACGCTCAAAATGTCCTTCGGCGCGAATACAAGTTCGGAGAAGCTTGCGCCACTCATCTATTGCGTTGTCAATGACAGATTGTTGCATGTCTTGCCAAACTTCCACCAGGCGTTGCTTCAACTCGTCCACGTTATTTATTTTCTTCTTTTCGGCGTAATTTCTCTAATAAGCAATCTAGCCCTCCTAGCATCCAGTTTTTTGTTGGAAATTCGGCAATCAACCAATGTGCGCCATAACCCTTTAGGAGGTACAAGTTTTTTTTATGAGCGCTTTATCTTCATTAGTTAACACCCTTTTAAAATTTCAACAAAAACAGACTATGTTTGTAAAATCGCCTGTTATTGTTTAAAATGCCCTCATTTATATGGCGGACTGTCGTGGCGGAAGTCCACTTGATTAGACTGCTGTCTGAAACAAGGATCGCTAAAGGGGTTTTCTTGGATTGAGAGACGAAACCGAGTTTTATGTTTTTGTCGGATCTAGATGCTCTTTTTTAGACTTAAATAGTAGATAACAAATATGCTTCGAATGTTAGAGGTTTCAACTATGATCTAAAACGTAAGATGATAGCAAATGATTTTAAACAGTACAGATTAGATATTATGAAAATACAAGAAACACATGCTAAAACAGAAATAAGCACATATATAAGCACGATACAAAATGATCAATTTAACATATACAACTCAGGAACAAAATCAACTAGTGGCGTAGGAATAATAACAAAAAAAGATTTACATGGAAACTTCACAATAGTAGACGATAGAATTTGTTATTTTAGCTGTGAACTAAACAATGAAAAATACGTCATCATAAGCGCCTATGCTCCTACTTTACCTGTAAATGAAAAACAACCAGAAATTAGAGACAAATTTTATGAAAAACTTGAAAGTATATTGAATAAATTTAGCAATAGAACAAACATCATAATAGATCTTTTCGGTAATAGCTATAAATAGATTTCCATACAACTTCCGGGCATCCCAATGTAAGCAAGTGGACCAAAAAACGTAAACACTGCGTATAATAACATTGAAATGTATTAGTTACTCATAAAATTTCTAATGCAAGCTTTCTTTAGAAATGTTATTTACTATATAACCTACTATACGAATATTAATTAAAGAATAACTTAACACTTAGAGTTTAATTCTGACATCCTTTATAACGATATGCATTCATTATAACGATATACATGGGCTTACTGATATCAGGGTGACCATCCTTCTGGAAAACAGGGAAAATCTGGAAAAGTCAGGGAATTTCAAAGTGGTCAGGGGGAAAAGTCAGGGAAAATGGCAAAAGTCAGGGAAAATCGAATTTTGGCATTCTTAACATTTTTAGTATGAAAAGTTCAAACACTAAGACGCCAATTGTTGGCAAAATTGCATAGGAAGCAGTCATTAAACCTTTATTTTAGACTTTGTGTTTGTAATGGGTAATGAGTAATCAGAAAGTAAACACTTCAAAACATGTAAGCAAGTTTTGTTTTTGTGTCACTGTGTCGCCATCTTTTATAGACTTCATTATTAATTTAATGAATAGCATGTGCTAAGTTTTGTCACATGAAATTTCAAATTATTAAGCAATAGTTGACAAAGTTGGCAAATTGTGCACAGCAAACAATTTTTGCTAATAGCCTCTGGTTAGTTTTTAACTGGATTAATGTTAATGTATGTTTATTTTCAATATGTTAGATTTTTTAGTTACATGATATTCATCATCGTTTGCTAGCTAGCATGACTTGCATTTTTTGCAATAGCCGTGCAATTTTCGACTGAAATTTTAGCAATATCTTGAAATAAATGACCCTAATCTAACCCGATAACCTTAAATTAATAATAATTAACATTTTCTTGATTTGTAATTTTTTAGATTATTCGGATAAAGAATTTTAATGGCTAGTAAAAAACTGTTTTCAATTCTGATTGGCTCTATCACGATGAGTGGAAAAGTTGGCTCTCTCGTCCAGCTGACGATGTACATAGTGCGCGTTGCACTGTGTGCTTCAAGACTTTTTCTTTGAGTAACATGGGAAAACAATCTATTATAAGTCACTCTGTAAGCAAAAGTCATCTAAATAACATGGCAGCATTTGAGAAAACTCTGTCAGTAGCTGCTGGAGCAGCAGATAAATGTTCACAGGTTGAAGTAACCTCGTCATCTTCTAGCTCGACATCAAAAACTGCTGCAGTTGCATCGACCAGCGGTGTCGGAGCATTGAAAATGAATGCGTACTTATTAGATCATCAAGTCTTTCGCGCGGAAATTCTGTATTGTTAGAAAATGGTCAAAAGCCATGCCTCGATGCGTTCTGCTGATGACACTCAAGATCTGTTTAAATCCATGTTTCCCGATTCAAAAGTGGCTGAAAAGTTTAGTCTAGGCAGGACAAAAGCATCATACAGTGTAAACTATGGTTTGGCTACTCACTTCAGCAATATTGTAAGAGAAAAACTCAATCATGTGGAATCTTTTGTTGTCTGCTTTGACGAATCTTTAAATCGAGTTGTGCAGAGAGGCCAAATGGACCTCGTTGTTAGATTCTTTGACAATTGTGAGAACAAAGTCGTGTCAAGATACTTAAGTTCTGTATTTTAAATCATGCTACAGCTGAGGATATATTATCCAAATTTAAGGAAGGCATCGTCAATTTACCTAGAGAAAAGATTCTTCAAATAAGCATGGGTGGACCATCCGTCAATTGGTTGTTTCTGGACAAATATGAGGAGGACTCGATGAATGAAGATATTTCTGCAAAGCTTTTGAGTATTGGGTCATGTGATCTACATGTTGGTCATGTGATCTACATGATCTACATGATGACCAGTTTGAAAGGCTCCATTTATTAATGGAGCCTTTCAAACTGGTCATCAAGAAAGTGGATAGAAGATCAATAGTGTTCTCCGAGCAATGTATCGCTTATTTAAAGATGTGCCTGCACGACGTGCTTCATTTACCGCTTTGACTGGATGTAAAACTTTCCCAAAGAAATTTTGCCAGATTTGTTGGACAGCTAATACATCAGTTGCTGAGACTGCTCTATCATTATTCGATAATGTATGCAAATTTGTTAAAGAGGCCAAACTAGCAAAGGATTTGACAAGCGAAACGGTTATTAAAGAGGCTGCAGGGGATCCTCTGTTTAAAGCCAAACTGGCCTGTTTTATTTCAATTTGCAAAGTTACTGAAGGATTTCTGAAGGAATTTCAATCTTCAGCTCCATTGGCTGCTTTCTTATATGATGATGTGTCTGCTATAGTTAGGAAATTGATGCAGCGTGTAGTTAAAACAAGTGTTGTTGACAGTGCTGACAATACCTGAAAATTGATAGCAATTGATCTAAATGATGATAAAAATCTGCTAGGCAGAGAAAAGATTGACATTGGTTTTGGTGCTGTGTCTCAAATGTCTAGGACAGTTCGTAGTGAGCTACAGAAAATGGAATTAGAGATGCAGTGTAGAAAATTCGTAGTAGCCATGATTAAGAAAATAATAGAAAGAAGTCCATTGAAGTATAAGGCAGCTCGAGCCATATCATGCATTAATCCTATTGCGATTCTGTACAGTCGAACCACAACAGAGACTAGAATGAGAGATTTACTGCAGATTTTACACGAGTTTGGCCAAATAACAGCAGGTGAGGCTGATGAAGCCAAGTCTTCTTTTACTGAACTCTGTTCATTGGCACAAACCAAACATAAGGAAATGTTCAACAACTATAATAGGGATCAAAACCTTGATGAATTTTATTCCAAGATTTTTGTACCAGATAGCAATCTTAAGAAATCACCATTGTGGAAAGTTATTAAAATGATTTTGACTCTCTCTCTCTCATGGCAATGCGTCCGTAGAATCTGGGTTCTCAGTAAATAAGGAGTTCCTAATTGACAACATGGAGGAAAGCTCTGTTGTGGCACAAAGAATAGTTTTTGATGAAATTCGTCTAGCAGGTATGGATGTAACTAAAATAGACATATCTAGCAAGATGATAGCCTGTGTGGCAGTCTCATGCCACTTACCAGAATGCACTCAGATTGAAGAAAGAGTAACAATCTGAAGAAGAAACGCGTGCCAGTGAAGAGAGGAAGCGTAAACTAATGATAGATAGTCTCAAGCAGCAGAAGAAACAAAAACTGTCAGAAATGAATGCCGAAGCTGCAGCAATTGACAGCAAAATTGCATCTCTTCAAACAAGACTTTAAGTAGCGTACGCCCTGTAATCTAATTGGTTAGCCTATTTAATTAATTATTTATTTGACGGTTTAAATAAGTTATAGGCATCACTTTTATAAATATATACGAAGTATTTGCAAGACTTCAGTGCTTATCACAAAGAAAATGGTATTACCATACAATCTCATGTATACTGATATTTGCCTCATTTTATACACTGTAGATCTATCAGTGTAAAATGAAATAGCAAAGTGCATATTGTTTAAAAATCATTTCTGACATTGTTTACCAACATAGAAATCGATGCTGCGATGGTATCGAAATGTCGAGGCACACTGGAAAAGTCAGGGAATTTGTTGCGGTCTGGAAAGTGGTCACCCTGTGATATAGAATGTCATTACATATAAATCGTGAAAGATCAGTCAAGCAACCATGGATAGGAATATTTACGTGGAACTTGTTATTTGGCAGGAATCTTAAATTCTTAATTAAGAGTTAAAATTAACAAGCCGTACAATTGTATTCTTATTTATATTTTATTATTTCTATGTTGTGTAATTTTATTACTCTTTTTTCTATGTTGTGTAATTTTATTACTCTAAGACACCTTTTTTGAATTCTTTGTAAATTAGATATTTATATTTGAAAATTTCAAATAGCCATTGTACTTCTCTCGATAGAATGTCTTAATAGCGTAGGAGTAATGTCATGAAGTTTAATGTCAAGACAGATCCTGAGATGAATTGAACCCTCGTGGGTTCGAATTCCAGCCGCGCTGATCTGACATTAAAATCTCGGACATTCACTGTACTGGTTATGCGGAAAATGATCTAAATTGCCTAGCGGTTTAAACAATTGGTATTAAAGTGACAGATGATAGTTTATAGTTTATAGTTGACGTAGTTGATCATTTAACTATAATGTGTGTTTACTACATTTCATGTTTTCAAGATAAATAATCATTTTTAGAGTGTTTAAGAGTTCAATATTAGCAATTTATTGAAAACAGAATGGTAGCTTTACTCTGCGAAACATTACTAGATTTACATACATGTATATCCGCAGTCTGCACTTTGTTGGAGGAAATGGATCGACAGCTTCATCCGGACCCTATTCCTGCTGTATATTGTCCTGAACAAGTTAGTATAAAAATTACTTTAATTTATATATGAGCTTCCTTTGCAAAACAATTCTGCAGGTTACGTAACAGAAGAAGGAAAAAATTAAGTGGACACTAAAAGTATACACATGAATAAGTTAAAAAGCCATCATAGCATAAATAAGATTTCATTAGTAACTGATATCTATAGATAAGGTCTTTCTATTTCAAGCAGCATGATATTGACCAAAATGTAAATTTCATCTCGTCTGTATATTGACTGTTGTGCTATATGTGTAATTTGATATGTTGTTTCTGTTGTCAGTCAGATTGAAAGAAATAAACGAATATTATGATTATATAATTAATATTAATCATAGTCTTTCACAGGCAAAGCAAAAAAGTAACATAGATCAAACCCAATGCAATAAATGTAACTATCTATTTTTATTGATCCATCTGTAGGATTGCCTTATGAGTAGGATTTAGAATATTTAAGATGGTCTTATTATGAGTAAGATTGTCCAATCAGACTGTATCTGACAATATCCACTGTCATATGAAAACAGAAAAAGCTTTCAAACTTAGATTTAGGTTTATTTACAATACAATTTGCGACAATTTTTTCAACGGCAGGATTTAGCGCACTAAGTTTATAGTCAATCGCTATTATATTTCTCAACAGTAACAATGCCATGCGCAATTTATACAGTGTTTCACAATCTTCCGCGATAATGACACTTCATAAACAGGCCGTTTGGCGGGAATTAGCGCACTTGGTTTAGTTGCGCGTCAATTATCGAAGTTAAGCTACACTGACCTCGGTTAGTACATTGTGGGTGACCACCTTGGAAGACCGAGCGTTGACAGCCAAGGAAGGAAAAATTCCCAAGGCGATGGAAGGTTATTATTAAATCCGTGCCGACTGCAATTGATGCGCCATCAAAAGGCAACGATTACTAACAACCATGGAAAGTCAACCTTTACTTTGTTCTATTAATTGTTATTTTTTTAAACCTAATTTTCATTATTGATTATTTTTGTTTTCGGTTGCTATATTTTCTAAGAAAAGAAAGGCTCCAGCAGATCAATAAGTTACATCGGTGTGACTCTGTAGTTGCTCAGGTCCAGTTCAACATTTGACCCTTCAGCTGATATGACCTGGCTTCATCACACAGAGACTGAATTGCGGCAAACTAATTCACTGACTTCAGTTGCCTATTAACGGCTTCAACCGATACAGATACAGTCAGCTTGAATGCGGAGAGAGAATTTACAAACATTAACGACAAAACTAATGTGCAAAACTTAAGAGATAGCAGAACTAAAACGAAAACTGACAGTCTAGAGGCTGGAGATCTGGTGCTGGCCGATCGAGGCTCTTACTATTAGAGATATGCTGTATGAGAAGCGAGTCAAACTCGTTATTCCACCATTTTTGCCGGGTCGTTCTCGCTTAACTCCCGCTGATGAAAGTTAAGACTAGGCAACTAGCAAATGTACGGATTCACGTGAACGTGCTATAAAAAGAGTCATTTAGGATCCTCGGCAATGTAATTCCATTGAATTTAGCATCCATTTCTAACTAACTTGTTTTTGTTGCATGCTGTTTAGTTAATTTTCAAGGTCCTCTAGTGTCATAAGACTAATTTATTGTATACATAAAATATTGCTATATATCGCTGGAAGATACAATTACGGTGCTTGGGATTCTATGGATGAATATCCTATAATAATATAGAACATCAATTTTTATATTCGCTATTTTTTATGTATGTTCATTCTTTTATTTTTATCAAGATATAAGAAGGGTTCCCCTTTTGAGCTTGGGTGTGGTTAGACCACTGCAGAATTGGGCAACCGCAAACAATCTGCCGCGTGTACGTAAGAGACGTCTAACGGCAGGAGCTGAGGATGGTAAGAGGGGACCCACCTCACCATGAAATATTTTCCCCAGGATTAAATGGTAATAAATCTACTTAACTGAGGAAGGCAACGGGAAACTATCCCAGAAGCCCAAATATTTTCCCAAGCTATAGGCTACATAAGGTATGGATAAGGCATAGACTTTGTGAAGGGATTAACTTATTACTGTTATCGTTGTTCTCGAATAAAAAAGACTTGGCGAGACTCTTAACCGATGTGCCACTTGCGCGGCAATAGATACCTTAGTTACACATTAGAAACTAAAACCATGAGTGATTATGTTACTGTTTGGCAAATATTTCACTGGCAGCTAGCTATACGCTGATTGATTGAAAGCAATTTACAGAAACGTTTTTGACGCTTTGCAACGTGCTCTATCATTAAGTTATGCATCATAAAAGCCAACATAATATGAATTAAAAGAATTTTTAATATCAATTTACTATCGGGGTTGCAGAAGGATAGACCAACCGTTGACGGCACAATCATGTTGTACAAAACGTCAAAGCACTAAGATCCAAACCAACATAAGAGAAAGAAAGAGTCAAAAGAGCATTCCGTTGATGAGCGCCAAGGCTCTAGAAATTGCTACAACATTTCTAATGCTGACCCTAGCTAAACTTCAAGGTTCAAGGGAAGATGACGATGACGATAGTGAATTCATTAACTTCAACAATTTTGAAAAAGTACTAAATATCAGGTTCAGTTCAAACGACATAGCATCAAAATCATTGTCATATTAGATTGTTACGTTACTAATATTGTAACTTATAATAAGAATTATATAATTTACAAGTTTTAAATCAATAGTCAACCCAGCAATATTGGCTAAATTTGGCTTTTGCTTTGTTACAAATGTATTCAGTGCAAGTGTCATTGAACATCGAAATAAACGATAATCAAGTTAAATCACCACTGCAGATTATAGAGTGGCAGTTCACGTGGCAACCTCATTTCAACATATTCTGGTAGACTTAATTTTTTATGTAAATCTATAATATTTAGCAAACATACTATCCAAACTTACTAACTCCCACCACACACCCAACATAACGGCACACTGGGTCAGGAAGCACAGCAGCTTGTTTAAGGCGCATTTCTTCCTTCCTCTCCATGGGTATTAGTAATAGTTGACTTTTGAGGGCGCATTAATTGCAGCCAACGCAGATTTAAGAATAACCTTCCATCACCCAGGGATTTGCAGCTGCTGTTGAAGCAAGAGCTGCTGCTACTGCTGCTGAATTCTCAGCTGTTGCTGCAACAAAGCCTTCTGTTGTTGTTGTTGTAACAGTGGTTGTTGTTGTTGCTGCTGCTGTAACAAAGCCTTCTGTTGTTGTTGCTGCAACAACACCTGCTGTTGCTGATGAGATATTGTCGAGCAATCTCGTTGAGCCGGCTTACATAAGGAGCTCCGGTATTACCACCGGCTATCAGCCAGTTATCCACGACAACACCGGCACCGCTCTGTCGGTTTAGCTCGCCAAATCCTCCGACGGTCGCTCCAACTTCTCGAGGATGGGAGTCCTGCTGCGATCCTGCTGACAGCGGATCTGTACCCCGCCAAATAAAACAAAAATGTTCAAATCAAATTTTTTGTAAACTGTCATATTATATTTGTTTAGTAATATAAAATAATTTACATCACACTGATTAACAGAATTATTTAATATAAATTTGAGCCGCCGGGTCAAGTTACTCTCTAGCCGTGAGCGCAATATTTAATGTTCTCCCTTTTATAATTATTTGTCTTTGTTAAATACATCTGCTGATTGCTTGTACAAATACTCTGACCTTGTGAAAAACCAGTCAGATAAGCTCATAACGACAGTATAGCACTGTAATTTTTGTAATTCAAAAACAATTGTCATTTTCAGTCAATTTTATTTGAGCCATTTACCACGAAAATTAACTAAATTTCAGAATTTTTAAAATAAATAATGCGAAAGAACTCAAACGGAAAAAGGAAAATTATCCGAGCACCAGAGATTAATTAAGCAGTTATAATTTTATACGGAATAGAACCTAAAATAACCTTAAGACTTCAAAGATCGTTCAAACTGCTCGTAATCGATTGTGTTATACAGATAACATTATAAATGATAAGAGAAGTCTCTTCTTAGTTTTAAGCAATATCAAATTAAATGCACAGAGTTTAGCTTTAACTTTCAAAAATTTGGTTATCAAATGTAATGATTTCAGCAGATATTATTATATTATATCAAGAATTATGTGGCTTCGGTTGTAGTAAAGTGTGTCATAATGTAGAAAACTTTCGTCACTGCTACATTTGCTACAAGTACATGATTACGTATCCTGGCACCAGTTGTATGTCAGTAGCGGGGGAAGCTCGGTTTCTGCTGTTCTGCTGGCTTGATCCACGAGGGGCATCAGTCTGCGCTTGTCTTGTCTCGAGCGGCTCCACATCGTACATGGGCACCAGGTGGCTGTACAGATCCATGAACTCTATCCCCGTCTGTCAAACCAAGCAAACAATATTTATACAAATACATACAAAATAGTTTTCCGACCAACTTTCATACATAAATTACAGTAATTAAATAGTTAAATTCATTTATTTATTATTAAAAATCGCATCTAATTATTTAGTATTACTTATTGCATAATCTCTCCATTTTGCTATGTTTGCTTGTTGGTGTTGCTGTATTCATTTTGTCGAGAATAAAATTAAAATAAAAATTTAGTATCCTTTAGCCATCTATATATCCTTTCGGTTTGTAAGATCCCGGTTAAAAATGTGTGTAATTATCTCACTATATAATGCTATTATGATGATTTGGACATTATTGCTACGATGATGATTTGGATATTAATCGCAAGATAAGGAATTTATTCTATCGTACTAATTAATGTTCTTAAAAGAAAATTTGGCTTTTCATGCTGGACTACGTACGTATTTTCTTTTCTTTTCTCTTGTTTCTGTTATTGTTTCTGTTATTGTCTTGTTTCTGTTATCTTCCATTTCTCCTATCCTTAAAAGCTACTTCTTTTACCTAATTAGTTTGTAAGATCCCGATTTCATAACATAACATAACATTACAGAGTCAGGAAGCAATTACATGCTTGTTTAAGACTCATCAGGCTCTTAACTAAAACCAATAATATTAATTAATTAATCAAATCTAACTAAAACTAATCAAATTTAACTAAAACCAATAATATTAATTAATATTAATCAAATCATAGAGACTTCATGTCATCATGTTTCTTCTACCAAATAATTAGAAATTTTACCTGTAGACCCATTATATTTACATGTAAATATATGGATCAGCTGTCCACATACAAACAAACCAGTGTTACCATGCAACGAAGTATGTTTCAATTACCGAAAAGATGTATAGGGGGAGATTTCAATGCAAAAACGGGCTCTGGATTTAAAGCATACCCAGAAAATATGGGAAAATTTGGTAAGGGGATAATAAATAGTAATGGAGAAAAACTACTAGAATTCTGTAGCAAATATAATCTTGTACTATCAAACACTCTATTTCAACACAAAATGGCCCACAGAGCTACATGGACTAGTCAATCAAAATCAGTAAACAGTAGACCAAAAACAAATCAAATTGACTATATCATTAAACAAATAAAAAACAAACACATGATAGAAAATAGCAGATCTTATAGTGGTCATTAGACAGATACAGATCATAAACTAGTAATATGTCAAATAAAATTTGAAAAAATATATAAAAGAATAAAACCAAATATAAGACAAAATGTTTGTAAACTAAATCTGGAAAAACTAAGTGACAACGATATCAAAGAAAAATTCCAAGTTAACATACAACATGACTATGATAAACTTGTAGAAGAAAATCAGAAATAAGCTGGAAGAATCTTTCAGAAATAATAAAAAATAGTAGTATAAAATATCTCAAATCAGAAGAAAAGCATGCAGATAAAAAATACATAGTAAACCCTATAATTAGTAAACTCTCTGCAAAGCAAAAAGACATAAGAAATATAACAGAATCCACAACAAATGAGAACTTGAAAAATAAAATGAAGAAAGAAAGAAATGCCATACTGAAAGGTCTACATAAAGAAATAAAAATTGAAAATAGTCAAAAAGAAGAAAGAGAAATAGAAGAACTCGCAAACACAAAACACGACTCTATCAAAATGTTCAAAGTTTTGAGAAAAATAAATATACAAAAACAAAAACAATTTTTAAGAGAAAACAGTAACATAATGCAAAATGAAGATATAATAAATACAAAAATAACTGAACACTTCAAAGATATATTTTACAACAAAAATGCAGAAATATAATCTGAAATTAAACCTGAAAAAATGAAGACACCTTTCTCTACAGATGAAATAAAAAATACTGTTAGAAGCTGGTAAAGCTAAGGTTAACGTCAGTTTCCTCGCTCGAAAGCGATATCAGTGACGGGCGAGCCCAGGATTTGAACCCGCACCTACTGATCCGCGATCGAGTATCTTACCGACTTTTCCACTATTTTTAGGAAATTAAAAACAAATAAAAGCCCAGGATCTGATGAAATCACAGCAGAACTAAAAAACTGTCCTGAAAAATTTACAATGAAATTGCACAAATATTCAATAAAATGGCTGAAACAGGAAAATATCCAGAAGAGATACTAGGAATACTAATACCCCTCCAAAAACCAGGAAAAGTAAAAGGCACATGCAGCAATTTAGACCCATAATCTTATTAAATCTTATTAGAAAGATAGTGTCAATTGTAATGATAAATACAATATACAATAAAATAGACAAAATAATACCAGTTACTCAAGCCGCCTACAAGACCAGGCAGAAGTACCACTGAGTACGTCCTAACATTAGAACTTCTTTTCGAAAAAGCAATAACAAACAAAAACTCAGAAATAGAAATCATGCTTCTAGACATGCGTAAGGCGTTTGATACTGTCAATAGAAATAAATTATTAGAGGATTTAAGTAAAGTAATTGATCAGGACGAACTGCATATAATAAAGCTTACCGTTGATGATGTAATTTTAAGAGTAAAAAATGGGGATGTAACTGGAAATGAGTACGAAACTATTGCTTAAGCCCGGTACTTTTCACTTTTTACCTTGCAAATAGCTTAAACAAACATGAGAATCAAATTCAAATAGCAAACCAAATTGAAGAGCACTCATACTCCAAGGAAAATATACCATATGAAGAATCATATTATAGAACATAACTATAGCATAGAACGAGAAATGGGTATAAATATTGATCAGCAGTTTGCAGATGATATTGCATATGTAAGCACATGCAAAAGTATAACAGACAAAATTCAAAAGGAAGTCAATGATAAACTGAATAAGAGAGATTTAAAACTAAACACAGATAAAACAGAAAAATATATATTTGCATTTCTTCCATTCCTGATCATTTTTGTTTCCAATGGTAATTAGAAACAAAAATGATCAGGAATGGAAGAAATGCAAATATTTAGGTTCTTACTTGGATACTGAAAGAGACATGATCCATAGAAAGCAATTGTGTATGGCTATTTTTAATAAATATAAGATGAAACTAACAAATAGCAAAATAACAATGAAAACAAGAATAAATATATTCAATGTTTATATTACGCCAGTTTACTTCTATAATAGTGAGCTATGGACATTAACTTCAAAACAGGAACATGAAATTGACATATTTCATAGAAGTCTATTAAGAAAATACTTAAAATATATTACCCTCACATTATAAGCAACGATAACTTATACATCAGAACAAATGAAAAAGGAGTCTCGCAATTAAAACACGAAGACTAAAGTGGATAGGTCATTTACTTAGGTTACCGAACAATGCACCTGTAAAACTTGCTTTAAATGAGAATAAAAAATCTCAGACAAAACAAAGAGGTTGTCAAAATAAACAAACATGGATTAAATTATGAAATAAAGATCTCAAAGATATAAATCAGAATTTGAACATATTAGATGAGAGCATCTGTGATCTGGCTGAGGATAGAGCGAGGTGGAATCAATTAACCTTGAAACCTACTGCAGGGTCCAAATAGGACGTAGCGTAGTCTTAGCAGTAGTAGTGTTGTTGAAAATAAACCGGAAGTGTCACAAAAACTAGATTTAAACTACTTTTCTTCTTCTTTATAATTATGAAAATATTTTCAAAATCGGTTCACAAGTGTCGAAGTTGTGCACGAAATACTGCGCACATGTTTTTTTATGACTCACAGTGTGTCAGGGTTCGTGCTTCTATATATATATATATATATATATATATATATATATATATATATATATATATATATATATATATATATAAGTTTCTTTGTGTTTTCAATATGTTATATTGAATTGATGTAGTGTTGTTGTTGTCGCGCGTAGTGACGAAGAAGATGAGGAAGTTTGTTGTGGGCGATGATAGGAGGACTTGGATGTTTTGATGTCGTGCAGAATAGTTCGATTTAGTTTTGAGGGGGCTTTCCAAGTCAATTGTTGAGTTCTAGACGATAGTACCAGGATACTAGTCGTAGATATTTTAGTTTATAGTACCAGGATACTATTGGAATAGTTATAGCCGTGTGGTAGTGAGTTTTGAGATCTAGGAGCCTATAGTATTATAGAAGTTTTATATTAGTAGTTAGTTTAGGATTAGCACGCTAGTTTTAGTTCTAATTTCACTATAGCACCAGGCTGCATAGTTTTAGTTCTAATCTAGTCGTCTAGTTCATAAATTAGTTATAGTGTTTGTTTTAAGTGTGGTTCATTTAGTTATAGTTAGCTAGGTTGTATTGAATAAAGGGTTATGTGTTGGCGATCTCAATATATTGATTTCTATAGTCGTGGTTAAAGTACTGAGTTCTGATCGATGTTTGTTCTCGTTTAATTGTGCCCTGATTCATGTATTATTGTTCTTATTTTATTGTATTAAATTATTCTCTCTTATTTAATATTAAACACTGATTTTGTGTTGTTCTCAATTAGTATACTGAAGTTATCTAGGCCTGAATAGGGTTTAACGTCCGTGTCTGACGATTTGTGACTCGGGCTTAGATCCTGTTCTGACACAGTGTATATATTTAAATGTCTTAGTAGCGTAGGGGCAACGTCATGGAATTCTAAATGACATATCCTGAGGTGAATTGAACCCTCGTGGGTTCGAATCCAAGCCGTGCTGATCATTGAAAGGCTTTTTCACGTTGGTCGCCTGTGGTAGCGCTGGTTTTCCTGCCTAATTCGTTTATGAAGTCCATAAAATTTTACAATGAAATTTTTCATTTCATTGTAAATTAAAAATTTACAATTTTTAATTTAAAAATTTACAATTTTTAAATTAAAGATTTAATTTGAATTTAAATTAAAATAAATTTAATTATTTTAAATTAAAATAATTTAATTTTAATTTTTTTTAAATTTAATTTTTTTTAATTTAAAAATTGTAAATTTTTAAATTAAAGATTTAATTTGAATTTAAATTAAAATAAATTTAATTATTTTAAATTAAAATAATTTAATTTTAATTTTTTAAAAATTTAATTTTTTTAATTAAATTAAAAATCTCAGTAAAATCTCGGGCATTCACTGGACTGGTTATAAGGAAAATGGTCTAAACTGTCTAACGGTTTAAACATGTGGTACTAAACAGTGATGGATATCAACGTAGTCTAGTTGATCATTTCACTATAATGCGTGTTCACTTTTTTACCTCATTGTCTTTAATTCCTTTTAATGTGGACTGATTTGCTGGGTTTTGACATTTACACCGCTTTTGGACCTTCTTTTTGCTCGACAGCTTGATTTCGACTCAATAGTGCTCGATGTTGTCATTGATGACTCCAGCACTGCAATTGTTGTTATTGTTATTATTGTTCTTTTCATTTCTTGTCAAATTTACGAAATATATTCTCAGATTTATATAGGGCCATTAATGTTCTAAGCCATCAATTTTTTCTGTGTGGGTTCCACTAGATTACAAATAATTATTATTTTTTTATTGTGTACTAACTTACGGAACATTCAGTACGAAATGAGATATAATATTAATAATAAAATATTTTTAATATTAATAGTATTATTGGCCTAACGTTTAATAATAATAAATAATAATATCAATAATAATAATTATTACAACACACAACATGAACCAACGCAGACCCATCAACTCTGACGCGTCGGACTTCATAAACGAATTAGGCAGGAAAACCAACGCTACTACAGGCGACCAACGTGAAAAAGCCTTTCTATGGCAGCGCCTGTCTATCGCACTCCAGCTCTTTAATGCTGTCTGGGTTCGTGTGACACTAGCGAATGCGGCGTCCCAGAGCGTGAATGGATTATTTTAAACATTGTTTCATCTTTCTTTTAATTAAATAAAGTCCTTCTTTTAACTTACTTTTTTTAGCTCAGGGCCTAGCTTAAATTACTTCTTTGCTTTTTACTTGACTTTACTTTTTTTATACTTTTAAAAAGTTTTTTTACTTTATCTTTACTTGACTTGTTTATTTTTTACTTTTAATTAAATAAAGTCCTTTTTATTAACTTACTTTTTTAGCCCAGGGCATTAAAAAAAATTATTATAATAAGAATAATAATAACCCCTGGTCGGAGGGCAAATGTCTTACATGGGACGTCACTGTCACTGATACTCTTGCCGCAAGTAACATTTGCATCTCTAGCTGCGCTACTGGTTCTACGGCCTAAGCAGCTGCTAGCAGGAAATTCGTTAACTGCAATGAATATTCTTGCAAATATATGTTTGAATTCATAGCCTTTGAGACCCTGGGCTCCATAAATTCGGCAGGCACAGACTTCTTTGATGTGATCGGCAAGAGAACTACTGCTGTTACTGGAGATCTGCGTGAGACATTTATTGTACCTCATGAATTGTGCGTGTGTCTATCCTAATCGTAACATTTTTATGTATATTTAGTGATGAATCAAGAAGTATGAGACGATGATCAATCCAAAATGCACAGTTTTATATTAAATGAATTAATAATATATAATTATATTCTCACATTACATAATTATATTCTCTTTGCGTGCAGAGGGATTTTTATGATTAATTAATTTAATTTACAGTAGTAGTGTTTAAAGACACCAACAAAGTTGTAGACAACTTTCTGAGAACTAATTTAGAGTTGGCATGTACACTGTGAATGTCCCTGTATAAGAACAGAACATAATTATACAATATACAACAGTAATAATATATTATTGATGGACACAAATTATTACGTACTGTTCAAATATAGGAGAAGAAAACTACACGTACTGAATTACAAAATTGGTGAATCAATGACAATAAATCAGTTATAACTCATAGTATTCATAAACGATAACAATAAGCGAACAAGTCATCATAAATGATAACGACAATAGCAGAAGATCAAGTCATCGATAACGATAATGATAATCGATAAACGATAATGATAAACGATCAAGTCATCATAAACTAGACTATTCTAATCCAAACTGAGATCGTCTGCAGTGGCAGCAGTTTCCTGTAGCTGTTCATAAAGGGCTTCTGAGATGTTGTTATTTTCATGTAAATTTTACCATAGTCGAAAAATGATAAGTATAATTGAAAATTACAGTGTCATATTATAAAGACATGAATAATGAAGGTAAGCTGAATTAGTCTTCTCTCAGATTTATCGTTACTCTGTTCTACTGGTAGAAGTCTCTCTTTAGATTGAGGAGAAGCGTAACTAGAAGCATGAGAGCAGTACTGGTGGTGGTGGTATAGGCTGCACTTGTGGAGACTGGACTACAGATAGGCAAAGGATCGTAACGCCCGTTCAAGCAGACCACTAAAGCGTTACCCTCTATTCTGTAGCCAGTGTGACAGCTGACAGTGTAGCTGACGCTGCTGTCGTTGTGTCTCGATACAGTCACGTGACCGTTAGTCACATTGACGCTGGAGGGACAGTGGGCACTCAGCTGCTCGTACAATGTCGCGAGCTGAGTGGCTCTCGCTTGTCGGGCTATGTTAGCTAGTCCTATCTCAACACTTCCTGTCACGTGCGCGTCGTAGTTACACTGAGTGTTACCAGCGCACTGCGCGTTGTCCACAACAGTCGAGAAGTCGGGTCTAAAGATTGCATTCTGAAAGTCTGCCCAAGCCAATCCTGTCGCATATGTAAATAGTGACGTTACGTTTGTGGTGGTCCAACTCATGCCAAAGATGTTGTGGATATCCTGGAGAGAAGAGTTGACTGGTATCCAGGTCCCATTTGGTAGCTGTAGATCATTTTCCGGAATATCATCCCAGTTTCCTATCAGCCCGCTCACTCTTCCCTTGGCTGCCGGAGGTATGGAGAGGATCGCGTTGAGCACGCCGCTGTTGATATGGATCTCTGCTGACAGCCCTGAAGACAAGTATACGGTGACCATGCTCGCGTTTACGTAGCTCAACGAAATCTCGTTGAATTTCCAGGTGCCGAACTGAAGCGCTATTGAGTCTCCGTTTACTCGAAACGTGAACTGATTCAGTCCATTTAGTTCCAGTTGAACTGTGCTCGACGCGCTTCCCTTGATTGCGAATGCAGACATGTAGCTGGCAAGTCTTGGGTTGTTTTGAGCATCAATAAATTGTGAAATTCGAACCTGAATGACGTCGTTGTTCGTTTGAACGTAGACGAACTCTCCTATAGGATTAAAAGTGTATTCCGACCCGTCGATGGTTGTGAAATGCGGATCGCAGCCTCCATTTCCCCAGCCTGGAATCCCGAACCAGCGCGAGTCCACTGAGGGACGCTTTTCGTAGTATTTGCTACACTGATCGGCGCATTTGCAGCATGTAAAGTACGGTATAACGTCCAGGTGAAAATGCTTCAACATTGATTGCTTTGAATCCGCAAAATCAACTGTTCCACCTCCTGGTGGGCCCAACAATAGTCCTCCATTGTTGTCATAGCAACACTGCACGACCACATCAGCACCAACGTTATTAGTGCTTCTGTAGCAGCCCCTCGAGCTTGGGTGAAAGAGATTACACAAGCTTGGGTTATCCGGATTGCAACTGCTGTCTATTTCAAAACCATTCAGTTGTCTAGGAAACGTTGTATCAACGCTAGGTTGACAAGGATTCCTCCTGGCCGCACGATCTACTATACCGGTTATAGTCGATGCAGAGGGCTGATTCGCATACCAGCTGTTGCAGTGTAGGGTGCAGGCGGTTCTTAAAGAACGTGTTATGAATCGAACAATCCTGCTACTGATGCTACTGTTTGAAGAACAGATAACCAGCTTAAAACTTTGAATGTAATTTGTGCCTCTTCCAACGTACGGTTTTGGAGTAATTCTAAAATTTCCGGTATTGGATACCTGGTTATACCTGACAATCATATCTGAATCATTGAGTACAGATGGATTTGTTCCGGCCGTAGACCCGTCGTCATTGGTCACTTCGCTGTCTGTCTGTGTGCCTCGTATTTCAACGACGCTTACGCCGCTAAGTAGCGAAGAGTCCCAGGTTATTTGAATATCTGCATTGAGATCTGTGTCAGAGGTCATCGCCCAGTCGCTATGCACTATCAGCTCATCTTCTATGTCGATGACGCTGATGGATGTGCTGTATAAGATGCCCCTATAAGTGAGCGTTACTTCCAGCCAACCCAGTCTAGTCAACAGTGGAGTAATACAGTGTAGTTGTTGCCCTGATTCAACATTGCAAGACACTTGTATATCTCCTCCAAAGATCACGGTCACATTTCCAGCGGCCTCATTGAAGCAGGGTCCAGAAATCCTGAGATCTTCTCTTGCAAAGTACAGGACCTTCCTCAGCGATACGTCCAACCTGCCGTGATCGTTGCAGCCGGACTGTATGTCTGACCCGTCTATAGAGAACATCCACATACCAGACACTCCCACGTTGCTCGCGCTCAGAGCTGTCGTTGATATGGTCTCGGTGTTAGAGGAGGGAACGAGGTAGAAGCGCTTGCCGTCACCCGCGTTGAAACCAATCTGCGCGTGGGCTAAGCAAGCAGCCGTGCCGCTTGTAAAATCGAGCTCGTTGAAGAGGAATATCGCGAATGAATTAACGCCGTCGCTGGTCAGAATAGATTGGTATGTCAGGGTGTCGGTGCAGGATTTTTGGCATTCCAAAGAATCTGATATATTGTTAGGACTGCAACCGAACTGAGCCACCCTATTGTAGGTAGAGATAAGAGCCCAGGAACTTCTGAATGAGCGATAACTAACGAATCTTGAAGTTATATCGTTGGATATGCGCTGAAGGATTGCCGGATTGGTAGTTTCACGATAAAATATATCTCCTCCGTATCTAGGATCACTATCCGCCCAGTAGACAGCAACACATCTGAAGTCATTCAGAGGAAATCTGTCGGGTACGTAGTCACTGGTTCCACTCCCAAAGTTTATAACGCCATTTGTGCTAATGTGAACCTGTGTATAAGCTCTTCCGAAGAAAGGAAATGCAAAGTTAATGTCAATGCTGCTGAAATCGTCATCCACTCTCAGTAGAGCGCTGTCTCCCTGATTCCGCCCGTATGGATAGAAGTCACTCAGCTCTACTCTTCCACTGCAGATCTTCACTGTCTCTATAGTTATCAGTAACGCAAGCAGTTGTGTTGCTGACATCGCCATGATCTAAAATAAAATTAAGAGCAGATGAATTATATAGTTATCATTAGTCCAAACAATACGGAGCCTCCACAATAATTTTTAAAAAATTATTAAGTAAAGCGCCAATTCCTTGCCGGCTCGAGACAAACCAACGCCATATAAAGATTGTATTCCGTCATAGAAGTTACACCTTAGAGCCTTCCTGAGGAAGGCCTCAAGGTGCTCTCTATGGGAGATACCAAGGTAACCCCACCAAAATTGCGATGCATAAGTTAACTTGAGAGTACACTAGATTTAAAGATGGTGACAGTTAGGTTAGAATTAAGACCCTTTGATTTAAGAGTGCGAATGGCAAAAAGATTAGCGGAAGAACTGCTAATTATATCACCAATATGGACAAAAAAAGAAAAGTGGAATTGGAGTTAAACATCTAAGCACTTCAAAGTGTCGACTCTAACAATTCCAACTATGAGCTGCGGCACATAATTTGATAGAACTCTAGATCGCGGTGAATGAAAAAGAATTTCACGGGATTGGACTTGTTCAGTTGAAGATTGTTTTACTGGACCAAAAGTCGATGTTAGCAAGTTCATCGTCAGTAGTATATAGATACTGAGATGGGATAATGAGGTACGTATCATCAGCGAACTTAATAATGTCATTATGAGAGTGGACAGGTCTTAGATCTAAAGCAGTAATACTATATGAAGCTGGACCAATAGCCGAACCTTGGACAACACTGGCTGAAATGTTTACAGTAGAGGATATATTGCCATCAAATTTAGTACAATGTTGACGGCCTGTAAAGAAACCAACAAGCCAATTATGGATACAATATGGTATGTCCAGTTCAGCGAACTTCTCAATAACTGTACAATGTCTAATCCGATCAAAGGCTTTGCTAATATCTAGAACAATGACTCTGACAAAGGGACTACTTGACAACATTTGTGAGATACTCTGATAGAGTGCTATCAGGGCACCTGTGGTAGATTCAGTTGGCCTGAAGGCGAACTGATCATATAAACAAAGTGTAACAAGAGGACATAGTAGAGCAGGATATATGTAAGTTGAAATGATGACTCTCTCACAAAGTCTGGAAAGAACAGGGGTAATGGAGATAGGAAGAAAATCGGACAGCGTAGAAAGTTTAGGAACTCAAGACAAAGTAATTACACAAGACGTATTCCACTGATTATTGGACAACAGACTATGCCACGGAAGCATTTAGAAGAGTTGTTAGAGATCGGCAGAACACAGGAGCAGACAACCTGAGAAACCAGGCAGTAATGCCAAAGTCAGTAGCGGTTGGCTTCAGATTGCTTAATATTCCAAAAACCTTAAATTCAGAAAGTGGATTAAAATTGGCCTTAGAATTGATACTTTGAAGAGAGGTGCTGAATATTTCGGATTATTAGGCCTATTTATGTATACTATTTTATATATTAAAGTTTAGTATACGGATAATATTATTTTAATTTACTATAGTATTTTTGTTATAAAGTAGTTTAAAGGTTATTTTTTAAGCTTATACTTAGATTGATGTCACTAAAGAGGGCGGAGCTAGAGCGGATTGTTTTAAGAGGTGAAATGTGAAGGTCAAAGAAGAATGAGTAAAGAGAATTTCACGTCATGTTTTTGGAAAGTAGAAGAGAGTGAAAGTAGAAAGAGTGAAATAATTAGAGAAGACTATTGCGGATAATAATTAATAATAAGACAGTTGCGGATAATAATTAGTTGATATCTAATTTGAGCTTAATCTATAGTTGGTCAGAGGAAAGAGTTTCCAAAGTAAAAATTATAGTATTCTAACGCAGTTATTGAAGTAATCACAGTTATTGAGGTAATTACACAGTTATTGAAGTAATCGCAGTTATTGAGGTAATTACACAGTTATTGAAGTAATCGCAGTTATTGAGGTAATTACACAGTTATTGAAGTAATCACAGTTATTGAGGCAGTTTGTGCTATATAGCCTATATAAGAATTTGTGTCTGCACACATTAGTTGATTAGAGCAACGTATTGTATTTTCGTTGGTTTCAATTTGTATGTTACTATTTTAGTTTACACCTTACAAGATCGTGTGATATTTCGAATACATTAATTAATAACATAATGTATAATTAAAATTGAATTAATTTCTGTTGATAATAACTATTCGGATATTTAAGGGCTTATTTTCATGAACTGTATATACAATATATAACAGATTAGCGCGGTTCATTTTAAATAAAATAATTAAATATTAATTACTGTAGTTTGTTTGTAAATCCGTAATAGGTCGGGGTCTTTAAAATTAGTTCAGTTTGACGTACGAGGTCAGATTGACTAGTTGAGTATATTTAAGGAGTTGGAGTCTGTTGTGTGTCTGCTGTGACAAAACACCCTCTGACAAATAATTATACTCAGAAAAATAAATCTGCTTAAAATTTAACAGTGAATATTATGAAACAAATGTCTTCTATACGTTAGAGTGACTTTACGTTTATAGTTGTAAGATCAAGTAGACATTTTTTTAATTATTCATTTCAAATTATCGTTGAAATAATTAATGATAATATTTTTCCAATTATTTTTTATTGCCGTATGTATTATATATTATATTTTATAATATATTATATTTTATAATATGATATGGATTAAATGAATTAGTCAAGTTAACTAGGCCTATACACTTTACTTTAGAGACTTAACATAACTTCGTGATCGAGTAATTTTGGATTTTTTTACCCGATTTTTACTTTAATCAGCCGTTCCCTAAGATCTGTGAATTTTAGTGCAACTAACAAGAATCTTCTTATATTCAAAATTTTCTTCTAGAATACGGTTCATCTGGTAAATCATAACCTCAACTAGGCCAACATGTAAATCATGGGTAAGTTATCAGCTCTGCCTTACTTATTAACTACAGCAACAAGTGAATCTTAATTTACTTCTTGCATAAACGAAAGTTTAATCTGTTAAAAAAAAATTTGGTTTATAGTGCTCGCTAATTTTTCTTATTGAAATAGAAATTAGAATTTCTTATATTTGAACAATCTTTGCATATAAAGTCTTCCTTAGTACTTTTTAATGCTGCCACTTGTAATCACTTTTTGATAATAATAATAATAATAATAATAATAAAGGTTTAACGTCCGTTTCCTCAGCTAAGGATGATGTCAGGGACGTCCCCACATCACACATCACTGCAGATCAATTCACCCAAATCAATCTGCAAAGAAATGTGCTGAGGAGAAGTAAGGTCCTAAACGAAAGCCGGTCCAGTGATCAAAAATGGTCAGGGTAGATCAATTAAATCTACGGTGGGAAAAGGTAAGTCTTAAGCTTACTAGAGAAAGTTGAAAGAGAAGAACAAGAGCGAGGATAAATAAGTAAAGAACATACTGTAATATTATTAGCACTATTGGTACTATTAGTAGTAGTAGTTTTGTTTAATTTTATTCATTTATTAATTATTATCTATTTATTATTAAATTATTAGTAGTATCATTTTTAATAGTAGAACATACTGTATTATTATTATTATTATTATATTACTATTATTATTAGTATTATTATTATTATTATTGTTATCATTTTTATTATTACACAGTAATATTAGTAGACTGACCTCTGTTTGAATAAATTTCATAAACTTAAATTCGACTCGTTGACACGAATGCTATGAGTGCAATGTCTCAAATAGGCGGTCCAGCTACTTATAAACTCTAGCCTAGTTGCTGGATGACAAAACATGTAGAAGAACTGAACCAGGATGTTCTTGAAAATCCTGAGTAAGGACGTTAATGCAATCATACTTTATTAAGAAATAGGCTGTTACCAAAAATACACGACCTCTTCCGATGCATGTTCAGCAGAGGCCGTGCATTTGTTATTAAACAACTATAGTAATTTATTGCCAATATTAGACTTTAATAATTAAAGTATATCTCTCACTATATGTAGGCCTATATGCATGTGTTGTGGCATATATACAATTAAAGAGGCTTATTTTGATTTAAATTTCAATAACGATTCCTTTTCAGTGATTTAAATTTAAAGATTTTTCGTAAGAGAATTAATATATATTTTACGTTTGTTAGATGATGGCGATGTCAGTGATGTCTCAGGAAACATGCAATTGCAGCAATAGGCTAAACCTCCAGAACCAGGTATTTACAACCAGAAAGCAGCTTGAATCTGCACTTCCATAGAGAGGTACAACGTTTTTAGGAAGTAAATTTTGAGATTTTCTCAAAACTTATATTTTTGGCGAATAAAGTCAGGGGACACCTTGCGTTGTCGACAAATAATCTACACAGTTACAGGGGATCGAGCATTATGTTTAAGGTTTTCTTTTGTTTTTTTATTTGTCTACGGAACTTTTGGCCTATAGGTTACTTTTAGTGTAACTTTAGCTGGAGCCAGTTGCTATGTCGGTAAGCTACATGTATTCGATCGCGGATCAGTATGTGCGGGGTGCAAATCCTAGGCTCGTCCGTCACTGACATCGTTTTCGAGTGAGGAAGCTAACGTTAACATTAGCTTTACCAGCTTTTATAACGTACTTCCTGTTTCTTTGTCATTTAAGGTATCAATTGGCCAAATTATTTTCAAATGCATCCGCTCTTATAATGCTAGGCCTATATTTAGCGTTACTGAGGAATTTATATAAAGAGGTCTGCAAATCATAATTACGAAGGTATAGATTGTTATAGTCCAACTATTTTTATTCTCATTCTATTCATACATTTCGTAGCTCTATCTTTTAATGTTTTTCCAGCTTAAAAGTTTGAATAGCATACCTGATTCTCTAAAAACTGCTGTATATTTGTACAGTTAAAAACTTCCATATAAATCTTACATATTCAGAAATTGGTTGTTTATATGTATATAGTTTCTCCCCATAACTTTTACGGTGGCTAGCTAGATAGGGCACTACTCTCACTAGTGACAGATTGTATGGCATTGGTTTTGCATGAATCAAGTATTATGTTGTTTCACTTTGTACGCTGTTATATGCACTGCATTCATTTTGTACATAGCTATATTGAATGTTTGCCTGATCTTAGAGTTTTTACTGAATTAAACACAACGCTCTCTCGCCCTCTCTCTCTCTCTCTCTCGCTCTCTCCCAAATATGGTGTTATAGACTGTTTGACACACTGTGTTCCTGGGAATTTTTTAAATTTTATTTCATTTAAATGTTTATTTCTAATTTGCATTTGTCAGTGATTTGGTGTTGATGCTGAAATAAACACATATCTCTCTCTCGCATCAAGAAACTAATCTGATAATTATTATTAGCAGCTTTCCATTCAATATTAATAGAATTTAATTAAAGGAATTTTATCATTAAAGAAAAACATTTGAAACGGTTCACACTTGAACTGATAGCCATAACTGGTATCTTCAATTATTGAAGTAATTGTTCGACATACATATATATAAGCTGAACTTTCCTACAGAATTCCTGGCCAGTACAAGATTTGAAAAAATTATAAGTTTTACATTTCACTGTTTATCTTCAGTGCACTGACAAGTGGCAGGTTCAAGGTACATATTCATACTCAAAATCTGCTTTCTCGCTCCATAAGAGCACTCCTTAAGACCAACAAGTTAATCCCTTCGCAGAGTCCATGCCTTACCTATACCTTATTTAGCATACAGCTTTGGAAAAGTACGGCTTCTGAGGTGGTTTCCCGTTGCATTTCTCAGTTAGAAGGATTAGTCACAATTTAATCCTGGGGGAAAATATTTCATGGTAAGGTGTGTCCCCTCTTGCCATCCTCAGCTCCTGCCTTAGTAGCCTCTTACGTACACGCAGCAGATTGTTTGCGGTTGCCGTATTCTGCAGTGGTCCAACCGCACCCGAGCACAACACGGGGGAGCACATCACGCGGAAGTCGTACATGTACTTAAAAAATATTTGATCATTTCATTATAATGAGTGTTTTGCATTGACTTAATGAGAGTAGTGATTATTGCTGTTAGGCGTCACAACGTGTTATTAAACGAGTCACGTACGTGTTAATAACTCAGTGAGCTTAAAGGCTTCAAGCTTTGAATTAGAAATTTAATTTTACAGTTTCATTGGATTTTTCTCGCTAGTTTTTGCTTAGTGGCTTTTCCAATGTACATAATCATATTAACTCCCGTAACCCCCCCCCCCCCCCCCCCCTAGTGGGCATTTCAGTGACCAACAAGACAATTTCTTTGATATACTGTATATACCTATATATATATATATATATATATATATATATATATATATATATATATATATATATATATATACATGTATATATATAGATTATGTATATATGTATATATATACAATATATATATATACATAATTATATATGTATATAATTATGTATATACATGTATATATATTTATATGTATATATATATAAATTATATATGTATATAATTAACCAACATATAACCAACAACAACAGAATTAGAGTACTACTGCAGTCCATGACAACATTCAGCACTATGGTACTAAATCCAATCCGATGAGCAGAGTGTGGGGTTCATAAACGGTACAAGCCAAAATTCGGGAGTTCAGTCTGAAGAAAGGTACTAGTGGTACCAACGTTTGTGGTACGCACATTTTAATGTAGGCCTATTCTTCATTGGTCCGGGATTGATTGAAATTATAACTTTTAAATGCGACAAATGTCAGTCAATTAACATAGAGCTTTGATAGCAAACTATTTCTTAATTATAAGAACTTTTATTAGTCAGTACTCGTATTCCATAATCGACTTCAGACTTTGCGAAATAGAGGAGCATTTGTGCCCACACTTTGGTAAACAGGATAGATCAGGTAAACAGGATAGTTTACTCAGGAAATGACGCTCCTCAGCCTCCACTAATATTTACTGGGCAGGAGCCCAGTAAATATTAGTGGAGGCTGAGGTAGGCACAGGGGACAGATCTCGTCATAAGCAGAATACCTTAAGTATAATGGTATATGAACAGAATGTTATGGATGATTTAAAGATCCACTCGTATGTGGACATGAAGAGGAAAACGTAACATAGAGATGAATGGAGGCGTTATAAACCATGGACCTGCCAGTGGGCAGTGCACTAAGAGGGAGATGTGCACACACGTATATGTTTCTTTAGGCAGTATCATAGAGAGCTGCGCTTGGAGTTTTTATATTTTTTGAGAAGGCTGCGATACGCTACAGTCGATATCCTTGAGAGATTTAAAATAAATAAAATCTGTCAGTGATGCTTAATCGAAAGTTCCCGCATGCAAAATTTTTCAAAGATGTCATCATACAGCCTAACAGCTAGCTGACTAGCTGATTGCAGGCCGCCGTGCTCTGCGAACGTTGGCTTCGTCTCAAAATCATTGACCCGTTAAAAATAAAGTAATGTTGTAGTAAAGGTCGTCAATGTGTCACTCTTTACAACTGATGTCATCTGCGAGTGCAATAATGCTATTTTAGCGCCAATTTCGAAAGAACGGCGTTACTATTTCTAAGCAGTTTTTCTGCTTAATCTGGGAAAAATATAGCATAAGAAAGATTTAAACAATTTCACTTACTTGTTGCCCTTACCTGCTAAGCAATTTTTAAGTTACCTACTTACTAAACTACGTACTACGTTACTTCATATCTTACTTGTCAAGTCTCGCAAAGTTTTCTGGCAGGGAACATTATAGTCAATACAATAGATTCTTACAAGCTTTTGAACGTCATATATCCTAATACCTATAGAAGTGCAAGTGCGCACTTCTTTCTCTCTCTCTTTCTCTCTCTCTCTCTCTCTCTCTCTTTCTCACTCTAATGTTCTGCCAAGTGGCAGGTGCAAGGTGTACGTGTATGATCATACTGTTTGCTTTCACGCTCCATATATAGCACTGAACAAGTTAATCCCTTCACAAAAGGCTAAACCTTACCCATACCATATGTATCCTATAGAGTATAGACCTTTTATAAAACTTGCTTACTTAGAAAAAATCACCTTGTATATTTTTAAATTAGTTTTGGAGGCGCCACTGTGCTACCATCGTATTACCATTATTGTTACCATCGTATTTTTTAAATGTTTTACGGAAGGCATAATATAACAATAATTTTAAAATAGAGGATATCTTAGAACAGCAATAACAACAAAAATAACATCCGAATAGAGTGCTACTGTTTTCCACGACAGCATCGAGTACTATGAAACCAAATCCAAACCGATGAGCAGAATGAGGGGTCTATGGACGGTGTGAGCCGAAATCCGGGTAATCGGTCCAAGAAAGGGTACTATCGGAATGGAAAGCATTTAGGCCTAAGTCCCATAAATGTAAGATATCCTTTCGAAATATTTTATTTAGACACATATTAAATGTAAACTACGACATTATTTTATCATCCTTTGCTAAGTAATGTATATACAGATTTCCTTTCTAATTTAATTAGGCCTAATGTTATTCTGCTAATGTGAAGAAATACATAATCAATATTTATGCGAATATATTAGGCCTATATCTACTGCTTCATTCGTCATCATCAGTCGGGAGGAAGAAAACACAATAATAAAAATGAAATTTAAAAAATCAATGTCAACATTGAACTTAAGAGTAAGCAAATCAAACCACCACCAGTTAGAGAGAGAGAAAAGCAAAGAGCAATAAATTGAATTACACGTTCATTTCAACAGCATTCGACGGTCTCCTAGGAGATAAACATTACGGTTATGCTATGGTCAAGCTTTTCCTTAATATAGTGTCTACTATAATAATTGAAAGTAATTTTAACTTAATTTAAACTTAACCACATCAACTTGAAAATGACTTGTATAAGAAGTAAATAGTTTGACAGTAAGATATATAATTAGATAACATTATAGGGCCTCCAGTAACTAAAAGGTAAATTAAATGACTTACACAGATTGTCAAAGTTAGCAATTATACATGTAGGCTAAATCTCATTGTAACATGTTTTGAGCACCATTTCTAGGTAACATGCAGATAATTTTAAAAAAATTCCTATCTTCACCATAATTTGCCTGAAATCTAATTTACCTAGACCCGCCAGAATAGGGTTAGCAGACTCCCAATTGTTATAATGAAAATTGATCTCAAGGCAGTTATTCCAAGCTGTACACACACGCACACACACACACACACACACACACACACACACACACACACACACACACACATATATATATATATATATATATATATATATATATATATATATATATATATTAACGTTTAGGTCATGAATCTGGTCTCTACTCAGATCAACACTAATAAAGATTAGTGTTTAAGTTAATATTTGGCAAGCAGTGCTTTTCAAGAAGACATAATCTAGATATTTCATTCATATGTGAAGATTTATTGATGATACAATTAGTGCTTTTATAAAAATTTAATAATAGCATTAGTATCAACAGATACTACTTGTATCTGCTTTGAAATTAACTCAGAAGTACTTCAAGCGATTTACCCATTCTAAAGTCTTATTCTGTAAAATCATTGGCTTGTTAGTGTAACTCGATGCCGAGCCAATAGACCTATTAAAAGGTTTCAAAGTTTACTTTGAAAAATCACAAAATATACTTTGTCATTCGTTGGAGGAGAACCGTGCTATGATAAACTTAATTTTTTGCGAAAGGCAACTGCAATGTAATATAGCCTAACAACTTAATATATCCCCTCTAAATATTCTAGCTAGGCATATTATCGTCATCATCTTCCCTTAAATCCCAGTTTCACCAGGGTCGGGATACGAATAGACGATTTATCCATTCGTTTAGGTTTTGTGGCAATTACTGGAGCCTAGGCGCTCACCAACCGAATGCCCGTTCTGACGTTGGTAGCTAGGCATATATTAAATGTAAATTAAGACTATGTTTATCATCATTTGAAAAGTAATTGAAATGTATATTTATTAATTTTAAAGAATACGATTCTGTTAATAAATGAAGAAATACATAATAAATATATGCGAATATACTGAACATTGCCAGCAATATAAGCACACACCCCTTCCCACTCTCCCACAAATCTCCCACTCATCATCATCATCATCAGTTCCTTGAGTTCTGTACAGAACATAGAGCGGCAACATTCCTCCATTCGTTTCTATCATCAGCAATCTTCACAGCGTCTTCCCATGAAATGTTTAATGCTCTCAAATCAAATCCTTGTTGATCGAATGTAGCCAAGTATTAGGCTAAGTATTTAGCCTAGGTCTTCCTCGTTACCTGTTTCCTTGAGTTGGCTTTCAGTTAACTGCAGTCTTTGCGTATCTATCCTCAGACATTCTCAGTAAATGACCTAAAAACCTCAACCTTCTCTCAGAAACTATTTCAAATTTTCTTTGTCCACAATTTTCGAGTACTGTTTCATTTTTGACGTGGTCCCAATAGTGGATATTTAAAATTCTTCTAAGGCATCTTTGTCAACTGAGACATAATCTCCCACTAGGCTTTGTATATTATGTGAGCAGAGCTACCAATACATATTATAAAAGGTCTATAGCAATGCACATACATGTAGATTTCTTAACGTTAATTTCTACATTTAAACGACTAAACTATAAATATATTGACCATGGCCTGCCGTCAATATAGACACACAGCCCTCCCCACTCCCCCACCACTGTCCCACCTGGCTTTGTTGATTAACTGAGCAGAAGTGACGCTACACAATATTATAAAAGGTCTATATATATGAATGACTGATATACATGATTATTATATTATAATTATTTTTGTGACTATTGCAATATCAATATATTAATTATGAATTTTTAGAAGGTATGTTTGTTGTTAAATTAAAGGTATGCAAGTATTTCACACGTACTGATCCATCTTGTAGAATTGCTTTTAAAATTACAAATAACCGGCCCTGAATGCACTTTTTAAATTCTGGAATTAACATATTATTCATACCTGAATATTCAAGATTTTACCTGTGTTACGTATTGGATTTTCAATGATTCTTTCTTCCTTTTGGTTATAAATAATTTTACTATATCCGTTATTTTTCGCGCTGTGTCCGGGAAACTGAGAATAGGCCAACGACTAAATGCATATGTCGTAAGAGACGTCTAAGCAATAATTGAGGATGGCAAAGAGAAACCACTTAAAAGAATTACAGACAAAGCAAAAGATCATTGGTGGAGTGACAAGTGTGATGATTTAGCAGAATATGATAGAAGAAGGAGGTCGGATCTATTATACCAGGAAGTCAGAAAATGAACAAGAACCGATAAGAAAAAGAAAGGAGATGCAAAGAACATCAGTATAATGGGTAAAGATGGGAATTGTAGACAGAGCTGGAAGAAGTAAAAGAAAGATGGAGAGAATATGTAGAGGAATTGTATGATAAGGCAGGAAAACCAGTTCAAGAGGATTATAAAATAAAAGAAGAAAATATCATAGAAGACGATAAAAGGGGCCCCGATTTAATGAAAGAGGAAATTTATTCTGCAATTAACAGTATGAAGAAGGGACAGGAAGAAGGAATAGATGAAATCCCAGCATTCTTGAAAATGTTGGAAGGAGAAACACTCAAAAAGTTAATGGAGGTATGCATGGAAGTGTACAATACAGTATTTGGCCAGACGACTTTATCAAGTCAGTGATGATTCCAATTCCCAAAAAAGCCAATGCTGTGAAGTGTTCGGATTACAGAACAATCAGCTTAATACCTCATGCATCGAAGATCTTATTAAAGATAGTCAATAATCGCATTCAATCGAAAGCAGAGATGATACTGAGACACAATTGATGCAAGACACAATTTGGTTTTAGGAGAGAACGTGGCACAAGAAAAGCAATAGGAGTAATGCAGGTTCTTTGCGAGCCTAGAATATGGAAATGACGTTTTTGTATGCTTTGTAGACTTCGAGAATGCCTTTGACAGGATTGATTGGATAACGATGATGAATATCTTAAAAAGAATAGGAATTGACTGGAGAGATAGAAGACTAATTTTGAACATGTACATGAATCAAAGAGCAGTAATCAAAATCCAACAAGAATACTCAGAAGAAGGTGAAATCGGACGTGGAGTAAGACAAGGTTGTAGCATTTCGCCGCTGCTGTTTAACATTTACGCTGAGGCAATGATGGATGAAGCCATGGAAGACTAGGAAGAAGGAACAAAAGTAGGAGGGAATTTGTTAAACGATGTACGATTTGCAGATGACCAAGAAATGGCAGCGGCAGCGAGATTGGATTGTAGAAGATAGTGGATAGGCTGAATATACGGCTTTGAGATATAGCATGAAGATTAATATAAAAAAGACGAAGGTTATGAGAGTGTCCAATTATAAATGTGAAATTAATATCGCATTAAATGGTACGAAATTGGAACAGATAAGGAGTTTCAAATATTTGGGTCATACTATAACCGATGACGGGAAATGTGAGACGGAAATATGCAGTAGGATTGCACAAGCAAAAGCGGCCTTTGTTAGTAGAAAAGAACTATTTAAAAAAGTCTAAAGAAAGACACAAAGATAAGGATAGTGAAAACTTTGGTTTGGACCACGCTATTATATGGATGTGGAACATGGACCTTAAGGAAGGAAGATATTAGGAAACTGGAGGCATTGGAGATGTGGATTTGGAGAAGAATGGAGAGGATTAGCTGAACCAAAAAAGTTACAAATGAGGAAGTCCTGGAGAGAGTTGGCACAGATAGACATTTGATAAATGTATTAAGAAATAGGAAGAAGAGATGGATAGGACACATTCTAAGGGGGAAGGTCTATTAAAAGAGGTCATAGAAGGTAGAATGAAAGGAAAAGAGGCAGAGGCAGGCCGAGATTAGGAATGTTAGATGATTTAAAGACCCAGTCATACATGTATGTGGAAATGAAGAGGAAAGCGGAATACACAGAAGAGAGGAGGCGTTATATACCATGGACCTGCCAGTAGGCTGTGCACTAAGAGAGATATATTTGAAAAATATATACCTTGTGAGGTGGTTTCACTTTATCATCGTCAGTTTTTGCTTTGTCGAGTCTTACGACAATTGCAGGTAAGGTTAGTCTTTTCTTATACAACATTATATATTTAGACATTATACACTTACGAACGATACTGGTTTTCTAAATCTTCACGACTTCCTTAACCAGTATAATCAAGCTAAGTTAAGCAAGCGTATTTAATTTCACGTCATTTAATCCCATTTTAAATCGCGTAGTACGTGTATGTACTCAACATAATAAGATTTAGTTCTACTAGCAGAAAACTTCAACGGTTATCCGTGCTGAAAAATAGAACAGCCGTGTAAAGCGCGTGTCGTAAAAGGCAAATAAGCACTAAGAGCAAAACCAACGTCAGAAAGAGCATCCGGCTGGTTAGCGCAAGCATTTCTAGAACGAATTAGATAGCTTCCATTCATATCCGGACCCTAGTAGAATTGGGGTTCAAGGGAGGATGATGATGTGACGATGGCCACATATTCTCTTATAGTTTCTCTCAGTCATACTGAGAGAAAACTATAAGAGCACAATTAGGCTGCGCCGTATTCCAATCAATTTCTAAACCTAAATATTGCATGGATGTCTAAGCATACAACGACATGTTCACAGGTCTCAGTACATGTTTAATCTTTTAGTTTATTTTACCGACTTCGGTAAGATAGAGTCTGTAAGATAGTCGACCGCGGTTCAGTAGATGCGGGGTTCAAATCCTGGGCTCGCCCGTCAACGACATTGCTTTCGATTGAGTAAACTGAAGTTAACCTTAGCTTTGCCAGCTTTTTAAATAATTGACCATTTCTGGCGTAAACCAGGATAAATCTTTTAGGCCTACCTCTGCATGGTGCTTTATACATATCATCCAGTAGGCCTACACATTGTAGGAATTTACCAAGATATTGCTCAGAGTCGTGTAGAAGTAAACAGTGGTTATCTGTCTAAATTGTTAAGTGCAGATTTTATTTGACATTTTTTACATTGTGTGTACGTACCAGAAAATTTATGATGACTCTACACTGTAAATTTTATTAATCATCACAATATGCAAAAAATACTTAAACTAGCCTGCCTAAATATTTGTTAAATATATAAACTTATACATTCAAGCCCATTATATCTCGCTCAGAAATATGTGGAGGAGTTATATGCCATGACCTGTCAATATCCTAATAACGAAATGGCATACATCTCCTGCACATATTTCTATCCATTGCTGTCTTTTTCTTTTCAACATACGAGTACGTTATCAGCTCATCCTGCATCTCAAGTCTCGGTCTTCCTTTAACCTTCTTTCCATTCTTGTTTCAATTAATTCTTTTAATAAACCTCTGAACCGATGGCCAATCCATTTGTTTTTGTATTTCTTATTAGAAGCGAAAACAGGAGTGTGTTCTCAGGGAATTACACCCCTGTACAGTAAATATTAGTCGAAGATGGGGAGGCCATAAGGGCCCACCTCGTCATAAGCAGAATCCCCCAAGAAAACGGTATACATGTATACTTGTAACAACAAGAATGAGTATTGCAAGATGATTTAAAGTTTCGCTTATATGTTGACATGAAGAGGAAAACGGATGACAAAGAATAGTAGAGGCGTTATATACCATGGATCTGTCAGAGCCAATCTCCTGTCGAATGAGTTAAAGCCTTCTCTAAGTTGATTATTCTCGTTCCAGTACACAACGAACTACTACACGAATGACTCATCGTTGACAAGTGTAGTACACTTCTACTAGATCACCTTGTCAATAAATGGCAACAGTTACTAATAACCAGGGAGAGGAATGGAGGAAATAACAAAAACTGCAAAACAACAATTAAAAAAGAAAACCTTGTGGCACATTCGGTATATGTAATGCATGTGTAACTATAGGAACACAATTTTTTTTTTTTCTATCAAGGAAATGAAATATTCGAGGGCAAGAATGCGTATGAGTATTACTCTAGTCAACGTATGAAGAAGATAGGGTGTGGGTAAAATTAATGCTACTGCAGAAGATAATCGGACATACTGAAGATATTTCTCCACCCTGCCTATGACGGCTCATGTACTATATTGTCGTCCTTATCGGCTACCTCCGATAGTCCACAAAATACCCCATACACAATACTCAGGTTAATGAAAATATGTATTTTTTGGTAATGGGTATCTCACAGCGTACTAATAGCGTACAGTGAACAGCGTGCTAATAGTGAGGCTCGCAAGGGTGGTGCAACAGCGAATGTCGAGACAGGCAAGGCCCATGTCACACCGAGTGTGGATAAGAAGCTTCCCGCAGCTGATGTTATGCGCAGCGCTGTACGTACCGGCGCCATAAAGTCTTATAATGCCAAACTCTCTCTTAGTGCACTGCCTACTGGCAGGTCCATTGTACATAACTCTTCTCTGTCTTCCGCCTTCCTCTTTTTTTTTGTTCCTTTAGTTACACACATGACATACCGCATGTGCTACATGATTTCCTTTCTTGGTTTCTGTTTTTGTAGTTTTCAGTATTTCCTCCATTCCTTTCCATGGTTATTTGTAATCGTTGCCTTTTGTTGGAGCATCAATTGCAGCCGGCGCGGATTTAAGAATAACCTTCCAATACCATCGGGATTTTTTTCTTTCAAAGCTGTCAACACTCGGTCTTCCAAGGTGGTCGCCCACAAAGTACTAACCGGCGCGATTGAGCTTAACTTCGTTCAACTGAGGCTCAGCTTAACCGACTGCGCTAATCCCGCCCCCTAACCTACTATGTGAAACCTGGGAAAGTACTAATAAAATAAACCACAAATTAAACTGTTTTCAACAAAAATGCCTCAGAAGAATTTTAAATATCCACTATTGAAACCACGTCAAAAATGAAACAATACTCGAAAGAAGTGGACAAAGAAAATTAGATGAAATAGTTTCTGAGAGAAGATTGGGGTTCTTAGGTCATTTACTGAGAATGTCTGAGGATAGATACGCAAAGGCTGCAGTTAACTGGAAACCAACTCAAGGAAAAAGGAAATGAGGAAGACCTAAATGTACTTGGCTAAATACGATCAACAAGGATTTGAGAGCATTAAACATTTCATGGGAAGAGGCTGTGAAGATTGCTGATGATAGAAACGAATGGAGGAATGTTACCGCCCTAGGTTCTGTACAGAACGCAACGAACCGATGATGATGATGATTTTTCGAAACATAGTTCATTTGGTAGCAATCAATGTTCCTGGAAAAGCACACATTTCTAATGTTAGACAAGCAGTTTGTGACTGATTCACAATTAAAAGAGCATATCCTCAATCCAGACAAATTTCTGATTGGAAGATTATCAGTTCCGCCAGATGGAGAAATGACATTATTAGTTGCCATGTTGAGGACTTTGTGAATCAGAATGGTAGAACCTTCTAACTAATCCGCCATCTGGCCAATTATTAGTGGAGAATAAAACATCATACACCATTTTACAATTATTAATATTAATTTTACAAAGTACACTCTAACAGATCCGCCATCTGGCGGATGTTTATTGGAGGATTACAGGAGAATAAAACATTTACAATTATTTTTTTCAATATTATTTTTTTATGCACCATTTTACAATTTATACTATAAATTTTACAAAGTAAATTTCTACAAAATATTACGCATACTTTTTCAAATCAAGTAGCAAGCTTAGTGAAGCAACGCAATCGTGTGTTAGACGGTATGCGGAAATTCTAAGAGCTGCGAAGCGGAACGAGAGGATTGTTATCTGGTTGACATTGCTAATATAATACAATGAAATATATGCATAGTTCACAATCAGTTGAACTATTTCTCAGCATGATATGAACTTATTCAATGTTTTTCCTTGTCACCCCTTTAACCAGGTCCTCCTTTCGTACATTATCGTGCATTCTGTTTTATAACCGGATGTAGTCGCGTTGGTGTGTGGGACTAAAACTCATAATCAAACTTATAATTGCCAATAGGCCAAAAGAAATTACGTGATCGTTGGAATTGAAAATTGAAGTTAATAGCCTATGACTTTATTTAGATACCTGAAAATAATTTATAATTAATTAGTCGATAGAATAAGAAGGGCAGTACTGAGTAACAAGAATTGTTATTGCGAGTTAATCAAGTAGGACTTTCCAACAATGGTATTTTTGACTCCGCTTTGTATGCCTACTACTCTTAGTAGGCATACAAAGCTTAAATTATGCCTACTACTCTTAGTAGGCATATAACGCGGGATCTGAAGAAGGTAATGGAAAGCACCTCAGAAGCTATATTTTCTGAAGCTTATGGTTGCAAAAGTTATTAAGATTTGTCTTTTTAGGCGGAGCCATTTAGGTATCAAATTTTTTATCTATGGAGTGTTCTATGAGGATCAGGATTGCAACAGTCACGGGAGATTGTTTATGTACCTTTGAAGTGTCGTTTAAAATCAGGTCACTACAGGAAGACAGAAAAACGATAAAATTATAGAATTAGTTAATAGGAATGGTTCAATAAATTGTGATTAAAATCTCAAGCAGTCATCAGTTCTTAACTTGATTGAGTAGCCTATTTCTTCTACTTCTTATCTACATCTACATCATCTTCTACCATCTACATCTACATGTACATAATTTCTTACTTCTAATGTATATTCCTATATATTGATCTATATTCCTCTATATCATCATCATCATCACTCATCACTCGTTTATTTCAGACAACAGTCCATAAGACATTGCACGATACAATGACAGAAACAAGAGAAAAAGACGGAGAATTACGTAATCCACGTGTAAAGATAAAAAAGCTAAACATAAAACAATGATCAGCTTAGACAAAACCTTGACATGGAGGAAATAAGAGCATTACGAGACTCTTTGATACGTTCTAACAAACTAAACCGAGAGTTACATAACACTGTGTCAAATACCGGCAACCCAGTAGATAAAAACATTTCAGTGACACTACTACATTTTTGAGAAGTTAAAAAATGATTTAACGCATTCTATATATAGCAGGACTTCATGCGACTAAGAGCAGCTAATTTAAAAATCTTCCACAAGGCTATATCATAGAAGCAAGAATAATAACTTCTAAATAATTTCAATTTAACAGAAATTGAGCATAAGCCAAATTTTCTTTTAAGAACATTAGTACGATAGAATAAATTCCTTATCTCGCGATTAATGTTCAAATCATCATGAAGATCATTCTGTATGATATGACCGAGATACCTAAAGCTGGATACAAATGAAAGCTCATGGCCATCAAGAACAAAATTCGGAAAGTTAGCACAAATACATTTGCATTTGATAACGGATTAAATATCATACAAACAGTTTTTTTGTGTTGCACATCATGTTGATTTCCCTGGTTGCAAACTCTAGCACATACAATAAGTGTTGCAGAGCACGCCAAGAGGGAGCCAACAAAACCATATCATCTGCATACGCTAAGACGTTAAGGAATCTGTTCATGAAATAACAGCCTATACCAGACTGTGTAACTTTGAGTAACACTCTACGAATGTAAAAGCAGAACAGAAAAGGAGACAATATCCCTCCCTGCCGCACCCCATTAGAAATCTGAAAGCTACTAGAAATTGCAGATTGCCATTTAATAATAGAGCTTTGGTGGCTGTACCAAAACGCAAGAACACGCGTTAGTAAAAAGCATTCAGCTGAGGGTTTACTGTCCAATAACTCACTGAAAAGGAACCAGTAATTAACTGAATCAAAAGCTTTAGAAAAGTCAATAAAGCTTACAAAGACATGACTACCATTCTTCTGTAATGTTCAATAACTTGCTTAAAAGCATAGGTACAAGTAGTAGAAGAGTGGTCTTTCTTAAACCTGAGTCTGAGAGTCATCTGATTCATCTGCCGAAACAATGTAGTCAAATAATAATGACTCAAATATTTTCGACATTGAATTAGACAAGGCAATAGCACGACAATTATCAAAGTCAGATAAATTCTTGTTCCTATCCTTAAGCAACGGAATTAAGACAGTGTCAGAGAAGGAAGAGGGGACATAGCCAAACTTGAGAAATAAATTAAATAAAAAGCACAAATATACAGAGAGACGATTGCCACCATACATAAATGCTTCAATATGTATGCCATCAGGACCAGATGCTTTACCCTTTTTCATTTTACTAAGTACATTAACAACATCATTAAGCGTGATAAGAGACAACTTTGTGGACTCGGAACAGAAATTGGTGTTATAAGCAGTAAGTTTCTCATTAAATGCAGTTTTGTGTACTGAAATAGGATCCCGATTATAAAGGGCACTAAAGTGATTCTTCCACATATTAGCAATATTGTCAGCACCTGAAGCGCCTCCTATACTGATTACATTGTTATTAGCATTACATCTATTCATTTTAGATATCTCCGACCAGAATTTGATTGCATTGTTACTAGCTAAATTGTTAGCTAAAGCATCAGCTTTCAATGCTTCTTGATTCTGTTTACAATGTCTTAGAGCGAGCTTAAATCTAGCTCTAGCCAACCTCATATCAACAAACAGAGAACCGTGCCTGGGTTTACCAGCTGCTGCCCAGTTCATAAAGCTATCCCTGGCCATAGAATGTCTTTCTTGCACATAAGTATTCCATCCAGGAATAATATGATCATTACATTTAACTATATTAGTGGGAATAATTTAGTGAACAGCATCTTTTACACATATAATAATATCATTATAGAAACTCTCAATTTTGCTAATAGACAAATTATTAACAGAAGGATTAGGATTCATAATGATATCAAAAGGAATGAGAATACCACTGCGTAAAATATCCAAGTAATTAGCGTACTGCGACAATTTATATGAATCACACACATTCCACAATGGGGTAACATTAACTTTAGTATTAACAGCATCATTAACATGAGCAATATTTTCAGAAAGTATATTCACATTAAAAGAAACAGGTTTATGGTCCGATACAATTACATCCTCCAAAATGTGAATACTGGAAATCATTTGATTAAATAAACTACTGGCAAGAATGTGATCTATCCAAGATCTTTGCAAGCCATCATCACTTACGTACGTATGAACATTGTTTAATCTAACCATGTCAGAAACATTAAGATTATTTTCAACGGCAAATAGCGAAAATTCATCAAAAAACCTAGCACCAGTATTACAATTAAAGTCACCAGCAAAAACAGTGTGTTGAGCCACACTACTATCCATAATAGCTTTAAGGTTGCTTAAACAATCTATGTATTGTTCTAAGCTCTCACTGTCGCCACAATCAACTGGCATATATACATTTAAAAGCAATACAGAGCCTAATGTTGTATTGAATTCTAAACGTGTAATTCTAGAATCACTATCAACTACAGTGTACTTATTAAAAATATCAATTCTAAATAAAATAGCTGTACCGCCATAAGGGCGCCCGACTAATATATTATTAGAAATATCAACAGCAGAGAGCTTAACAGACAGAAAACTTGCATGGATACGACCTAAATAGTTCAATTCATTAGGTAACAGCCAATGTTCTTGCAAGAGTACAATATCATGGTTATTGCAAATGTCATAGCAGGAGTACAGTTTTTAACAGATCTGCAATTAAAAGAACAAAATCGGAGCTCAGAGTACCTGTTCATTGTTTTATCCTGAGCATTAACATAATTAAGACTAGAATCATACTGTGGCGCCATTTAGATTGCGATTGTTAACAGAGTGATAAAATTTCCTCACTAGAATGCCCTCAGGCCAACAATTAACAGAAAAAATAACATCAGACACTTGCCTATAATTATTAGCATCAATATTGCATGTAACTGAAAATGAAGCATAGCTATCATATCTTGTAGTTAACTTAGTACATGTTAATGACTTGTCAGACAGAATATATCCAGTAGTTGCTGCAACACTATCGCATAATTGCGAACATCAGCGACAGTTGTGGCTGGATCCAGTCTAGTAAGGAAAGCACTGCAAAATTACTTTCGCAGCAGCTAGTTTAGAAGTTACAGCTCTGCCAATAAAAACCTTCTGACTGGCTACAGTCGATGTCTTCTTCATAGCACCTGTGCTCATTGATTTCTTCAGCACATCAGCCATAGTGGTTGAGGCAGAATCTAAAGTTGACCTGATAGCATTAGAGCTATCCACTGATATGGAATTAGAAGCTGCCCTAACTACAAGCTTAGAAGTATTCAGTGCACAGACATTACCTGAATTGACATCCAATTGACTGCAGAGACATTACCTGAATTGACATCCACTTGTGTATCCTTCCTCACCCTACCAGTCGTTGTCCATTTCACACGAGAACTTTTACCAGCATCAGAGGTTTTAGCATTAGCCTGAGCGTGCGTATCAGATACATTCACGGAATCCTGTGCAGTAGAATTAGTTATAACAGTCAGAGTTATCATTCTTTTGACTAGAACGCGTCATTAGCTTCCTAAGCTCCGATAGCTCATCACGCAACTGACCAAACTGTCTCACTTCAGATCTGAGCAAACTGATCTCCTGTAATAGAGCAGATACATCACAATGCTTGATGTCAACAAGAGGTAAACGATTGAGGTCCACAGCGTAGTCCACAGGAAGTGTGATGGATGGATTGAGACATACCTTGATAATGTCTTCCATAGTTATTCTCATCTTGGAATCACCCCGTCTTTTCCTTAAACGCTGCGAGGAATGTTTCTCGAGTAGAGTCCGAGCCAACATGATTTCATTTTCCTTACAGAAGGAAGAACAAACAGTAACCAGGTGGTCAAATGCTAAGATATTACACTTATCCATCGCGAAGCATAGGAGCTCATTACGAACAGGAGTGAGGGAAATAGCATCACCCACTGACATATCTCCAGCCTTCATCGCTATAATCGGTTGATCACCAGGCTCAGCTGTTAGTAACTCATTGGGTAACACAGTGGAAGGTTGTGTTATCCCTTCTACATCCGTGGAGGGGAAACGAGCAGCTGTGCAATCGTCACACAGCATCAGATCACCCTGACGAAGTTTAACCGATTTATCCGAGCGATTAACCGGGCATGGAGCAATATGACCCGGTCCCTTAGATCTACCCTCACAACGAGGCATCTTTAGCCAATAACTCAGACCTCTAAAATTATCCGAATTAGAGTTCAAAAGATAATCGTTGGAATGAAGTCATTAATAGAAATATTATATAATAGTTATTACAATACTTCTAGCAATATTCAAGTAGATTGAAATATTTTTATAACCAATATATAGGAACTATATTCCTATATAGTGCTTTACCCGTCACTGATATGCTTTCAGTGTTCAACACGTCACTGATGTGCTTTCAGTGCTCAACACATCATTGATGTGCTTTCAGTGCTCAACTCGTCACTGATGTGTTTTCAGTGCTCTACCCGTCACTGATGTGCTTTCAGTACTCAACTGTCACTGATGTGTTTTCAGTGCTTTACCCGTCACTGATATGCTCTTGAGAGGGGAGTCTGATTGGTTCTCCAGACTTGGATTCACACTATTTATTGAACCTCCCATTCTGCTCTTTGGACAGGGTTGACATGGACGACACTAGTGTCATCCATAATAACTTTTTGTTTTATTTATTTCTGTATTTGTTGCTGTGATCTACTAATAGTTGTTAGTGATAACTCTATTCTAGTAATAGTTGTTAGTGATAACTCTATTCTAGTAATAGTTGTTAGTGATAACTCTATTCTAGTAATTGTTGTTAATAAATAATAATAATAATAACACGCATTAGTGAAACGATCAACTATGTTGATATTTATCACTTTCAATACCACATGTTAAATCCGTTAGGCAATTTTGTCCATATTCCGTATAACCAGTCCAGTGAATGTCCGAGATTTTACTCTCAGATCAGCGCGGCTGGGATTCGAACCCAAGAGGGTTCAATTCACCTCAGGGTCTGTCATTTAAAACTTCATGACGTTATCTACACCTCTAACCATTGCGCTACTTTGTATTAAAGTATTTTACTTTAATACAAAGTAGTACACACTTTCCCCGTAGGCTATACCTCTAAGTGTTGCAAGCATCACTTCCATTCATAGGTCAAAGCGCAAAATCAGATGCCGTGGATTGTTTAATCTTGTTATTAATAACTGTATAAACAAAGGTTAGAATAAATGTATATAGCCAATTGCGGAATTTGTGATGGATAGGTAGAAGTTAAACAAAAGTAAATAAGGTCTCGAGTAAATTAAATATACAAACGATATACGTGAAACTTTATCACCAGAGCCGAGGAATCTTCCGTTATGTTTAAATTTCTAACAAAGATTAAAAGCATAGTGCGAGTGATCCATAATTATAAAAGAAATAGCAAACAATGCGATCTAAAATTGCTTAAACGCTAGATCGCATATATGCTTCACTTTATGTAAAGATTAAAACATCAGGCCGTCTTGAACCGTTGAACGTCTGTTTCACGATTTAGTTACTGAAGGAATGCGACGTGCCTTTAATTCTAAACGTGCACTACTGGTTATAGGCTTAATTAGTTTTGACCTAAGCTACTACAAGTAGTCCAGTTTCTAGAAACAGATCACTAGATCGTCAGTGAACCATCTTTTAATTCAACATAAAAATCTAATTTCATGAGGCACATACAATTATTCGGCAACTAATCAGAGCTGTGCTCTCATTACCTTATTCGTTTGTTTAAGCTTGAAAACATTCTTACGTAAAATTTGGAAATGAAGTATTAGGCCCACTGCAGAACGTATGTTACCATAAATTAGATTAACTGCTTTTGCTGGAGCCAGTGGCAAAGTGGGTAAGACACTCGACTGCGGGGATATGTGCGTGATATGTGGTATGTGCGGGGTTCAAATCCTGGACTCGCCCGTCACTGACATCGCTTTCGAGTGAGAAACTGACGTTAACCTTAGCTTTACCAGCTTTTTTGTAGCAAAATTCATAAAGATAGGTTCAAGGTCTGTTTACGTATAACAGGGGGGATAGAGACTGCCAGAGAGGGTTTTTCTGGGATTCGAATCTAAGACCTTCTGATTCCTAGGCAAAATTACTATCCACTAAGATTTTTACTGGTTGGTCATCTAACCAGTAAAAATCTTCATACTGTTATTTGCATGTTTTCTGTATTGTTGTTTGTTTGTTTCTATATGGTTCAATAATTTCATATTTATGCTGAGATAAAAGAATAAAAATAGTCTAAAGGTAAAAAATGGCAAGTTCTCTTTAAAAACAAATTTGAAGATAAGAATAGCGATAAAGAATCTTAAGGCGTTAGTTAGAGTCAGACACGTGTGGACATGATATGAGCACAATCATAGCATGTGAGCACAATCAGAGCATGTGAGCACAATCAGAGCATTGAGCGCAATCATAGCATGTGAGCACAATCAGAGCATGTGAGCACAATCAGAGCATGTGAGCACAATCATAGATGTGAGCACAAACGGAGCATTTGAGCACAATCATAGCATGTGAGCACAATCATAGATGTGAGCACAATCAGAGCATGTGAGCACAATCAGAGCATATGAGCACAATCATAGCATGTGAGCACAATCATAGCATTTGAGCACAATCATAGCAGCTTTCAGTTAAGATACAAGCATCTGTATGTCAATCTGTACTCTGTACCCGTTGATTTCAGTGATTATTTCAGTCCTATTCGTTGTTCTTTTCTTTTCCACTTTTGGTTAATGTGTTCTGTTTGAAAATAAAATAAAAATCTAAATAAATTTAATAATAAATTAATACATTAATCAACTAACATTTAATCAGCTCTCAGAAGCACATTGAAAAGCACCTCTTATGTGCACGTTCAGTACATGTCTATATCTCGTTAATGTGAGAAACTAGACACCTAACCGTATCTGACGCTCAAGCCTGACAGTTCCAGTCACCGCAGTCGATGGATGTCCGTAGCAGCCGGACTGTTGCGGGATAAGCATAGTATATGAAAACCGCACCTAGTGATCCGTTGTCCGACACCTAACCGATAAAGCTACCGTCTCAACAAACTACTTTATCATAGTGTTAACATTGGTATCCACGTGACTATGAAATCTGTGCTTCAGATCATTGAGTAGGTCATATTCTAGACTTCCAGAAATCTTACTGATATTATGGTTGTTGACATTTTGCTTTATTCTACGGTATCCATGGAATATTGATAATTTTTGCTACTTTGCAAATTCGATGCAACTGAGCTTTAAAATAGCCTACATATACTGATTGACTTATTGATTGATTGACTGATTGACTTATTGATTGATTGATTGATTCTCTATACTGATGACGTACCGCAGGTAGAGATTCGGCGTCAGAGAGAGCTTGTCTGGCCAGGTATCTCTCTCGCTTCACCTGAAAGTCGACGCTCTGAGGAATGTCAGGTACGAGCAGATCTATCAGCTTGCAAATACTAAACACCACGTGCTGAAAGTATCAACCATTTCATCATTTCTATCAATGGAAATCTATCAATGATTCAAATTCGTTCAATTAATTATTCCGATTTACTTCTTATTTAATTACTTTTATCGCCTGGTCATTAAATCGTCAAAAGTAATTACAATATTAACATTAATATTAACATAAATATGAACAATATTAACATATTAATATTAATATCCAAAAATAGTTCTATAAAAAACAAGGATTTGTAAAAATATCAAATTAACTAAGTAAATAATTTGTATATGAAGACGTTTCATGATGTGCATATCAGCAACCTACATTAATGCTGACTTATGTTTAAATTTCTGTGAATGTCCTCAATCTATGTGAACGCTGACTTATGTATGTGTTTCATCAATCTACAGTAAGTGAATGTTGAATTTTTTGTGTATCATCAATCAATGCGGATGTAAGCTGTTGTGTGTGAACAGTAAGAGCTGAGAATTGCTCATCACTTTGATGACACTGTGCTTTTACTTTTTTAGATTGCTCGATATCATTACTGGACCAGATTTAAAAGTCCGAACACAGGCGCGCAGCTATGCATTACTTTACACAGCGATTCTCGCTCTCTCTCTCTTAGTGCACTGCCTACTGGCAGGTCCATGGTACATAACGCCTCCACTCTTCTCTGTCTTCCGCCTTCCTCTTCATTTCCACATATGAGTGGATCTTCAAATCATCTAACGTACCTAATCTCTGCCTGCCCCTGACTCTTTTTCCTTCCATTCTACCTTCTATGACCTCTTTTAATAAACCTTCCCCCTTAGAATGTGTCCTATCCATCTCTTCTTCCTATTTCTTAATACATTTATCAACTGTCTATCTGTGCCAACTCTCTCCAGGACTTCCTCATTTTTAACCTTTTGAGTCCAGCTAATCCTCTCCACTCTCCTGCAAATCCACATTTCCAATGCCTCTAGTTTCCTAATATCTTCCTTCCTTAAGGTCCATGTTCCACATCCATATAATAGCGTGGTCCAAACCAAAGTTTTCACTCTCTTTATCTTTGTGTCTTTCTATAGACTTTTTGTTAATAGTTTTTTTCTACTACCAAAGGCCGCTTTTGCTTGTGCAATCCTACTGCATATTTCTGTCTCACATTTCCCATCATCGGTTATAGTATGACCCAAATATTTGAAACTCTTTACCTGTTCCGTTGCTTTATCAGAATATAATCTATCTGGTATCTTCTCTCGTTTCCGGTGCTTCCTGGTTTCTTCCATGTGTAACGCCTTCTCTTCTCATGTTTGAACCAAGTGTGGACACCACTAATCTCATTCTGTTGCAAAAGTCAACCAATTTCTGTCCTCTCTCATTCCTTTTTCCTAGACCATATTCCCCAAATTCATTTCCATCTCTCCCTTCACCTACCACCGCGTTCCCATCCCCCCTAACTATCACTTGATCTGTGGCTTTTTGTCCTTTAATCATTCCTTCTCTTTTTTCGTACATCGCTTCAATTTTCTCATCCTCTGAGGCTGATGTAGGCATGTAGATTTGGATATACACCAAATTTACTGGATCTGCTTTGATCCGCACTAACATCAGTCTGTCACTGCACTGAAGAATCTTTGTTACTCGTTCACTTAAATTTCTATCCAATATTATTGCCACACCCTTCTCCCTTTTATCTCCTCCGGAGTATATAACCCTGTACCCATCACTTATAATATCTCCAGTTCCCAACCACCTTTCTTCACTCACCCCTAGGACATTTATTTTCCCTTTCTCCATTTCCCTCTTTACATTTTCTAACTTTCCCCTTTCACTCATAGTTCTCACATTCCATGTGCCCACACTTATCCTTTTAGGGCGCAAGGAATGTCCTCCTGGTATATATATGGGGCACCCAAGGTGCCGTCTTGCCGTGGTATTCTTACCACCCCGTCCCCATTTAAGGGGTGCACGGGACTGGGGCGCTCATTTTTGTCGTGATATACCATTATTTTCTTGGGGGATGTGCTTTTTGACGAGGTGGGCCCCCTATGCCTTCCTCAGCTTTGACTGACATTTACCGGGCAGGGGGCGTCAATCCCTGAGAAAACTATCCTGTTTACCCGATATATAAATATACGTATATACATATATATATATATATATACGTATATTTATACAGTGTATATATATATACTGTATATATATATATACTGTATATATATATACTGTATGTATATATATACATATACACACACATATATATATATATATATATACAGTAGTATTTATACAGTATATATATATGTATATATATATATATATATATATATATATATATATATATATATATGCGTGTGTGTTGTGTAGTGTGTGTGTGTGTGTGTGCTTGTGTGTTATGTACGGCCTATTGCTAAGGAACTAACATGATTGACAGCTAATTAGCATAACTGTTCAGATATCTGAACAGTTAAATTTGACCGTGTATGGGTGAGCGTCAGTAATATCGGTAGATAAATTTGACCGTGTGTGGCCAAATTATTATATGTTCAGATATATCTGTACAGATTTATCTGAAAAGATAAATTTGACCGTGTGTGGGCGATTCAGATTTATTGTACAATTTATCTGTACAGATATAAATTGTACAATCAATTGTACAATAAATTAGACCGTGTGTGGGCTCCGACAGATATATCTGTTCAGATATCTGTTCAGATAAATAGCATCGTGTATGGCCACTTTAACAGTGAATCTACATTACAACCATTAACAGGTTAACAACAGGCATCAAATGTAATCACCAATCAAGCCGAGTATAAACATTAACAGTTAATCTACATAACCATTAACAGATTAGCAACAGCCTTGTAAATGACACTTAACTATTCGCAAGTTGTTTTATTGCCGACAACTATACTCGATAGGAACTAAAGTCTTCCAATTCCTTGGTATTAAACACAGCGATTCAAGCTTGCAAAATATCAAATTGTGACTAATCAGTTGTGCAACTGTTGAGATTTAAACACTTGATTATTGCATTAGTAAATATGACCATTAATGACTCCCCCCGTGTACTGCCTATTGGCAGGTTCATGGGATATAGCTCCTCCACTTATCCACTGAGTGTTTCTATTCACTTTATATCAACATACAACAAATTAGCACAGACATGATTCTCAAGTCTCATTTTTCCTCTATCCTTATAGCACCCGTCATCCTTCAATTGCGTCTTTGGCAAACTAACCCTTATCAGAACATGACCTATCCAACCCTTCGTTCTCTTCTTTGTCATATTCATCCGTCGTCTAGTTTTACCAGTTCTATTTAACGCCTCTTCTTTCGTAACTTTGTCAGTCCATCTGGTTTCAATTCTTCCCAATACACACATTTCGAGAGTTTCCAGTTTCCGAATATCCTCGATATGCGCGTTTGACAGTCGTACAGGAGCGAGATCCACACTAAAGTTTTTAGACTCTTTATCTTCCTGGTTTCCTTAAACGTTTTCTTAGTAGTTCTTTCCTCTTACTGAATGACTCTTTTGATTGTGCAGTTCTACATTTTATTTCTGCTTCACACCTCCCATCTTCTGTTATCGTATGCTTTAAATATTAGAAGCTCTATATCTATTCTAACATTGTATCATCTCTTGACACTTCTTCCTTTTCTAGACACTCACATCACTTTTGTCTTCTTGATATCAATTTTCATTCCATGCTTTTATAAAGTAATGTTCATACCATCTGTAACTTTATATACATCCGCTTCGTTACTAGCAATAATAGCTTGATGATCGGCAGATCCTTCCTTAGTATGCCTTCAATTTTTATTCCTTCTTCAGCGTTTTTTATTGCCACAATCATCATTACCTCTGCGTAATTGTTTAATTTAAATTGTTGCATGTCACGGTTTGTCACCGTGACATGCCTTGTCTTACTCCATGTGTTATTTCTCCTTCTTTCGAAAATTCCTGATGAACTTCGATAATTGCCCTTTGATTCATGTAACGATGTATAATTAATTTTCTATCTCTCCAATCCACACTAATTTCTTTTCAAACTGTTAACATCTTCACCCAGTTTACCCTATCAAAGCTTTCCCAAAGTCTACAAAGAATACAAAAGCTCTATTTCCTAACCTAAGCTGCTTTTACAAGTGGCTCGGACTAGCCTCTAACTTTATTAATTACAAAATCTACTTATTAAAAATAAAATATCACAAAGGTATCTACTTAAAGTAAGAGTAAGCCTTAAATCTTTAATTATATGCAATTAAAATTTAAATATTTTATAAATATTTCTGATAAACCCATACCTCAAATAGAATTACAAAAAGCAGACGTAGGCACAGAAGCTTCCAGTAGAAAGGAGTGTGATCTCCTAATTCATCCCTAAAACTCTCATATCTGTGGTATGAAAATTGTATACAATTTCATCTAATAGTTTAAGATTTCATTGGCAGCAACTCAACTATAGCAATTATAAATAATACTCAACTGGTTGGAGCCAGTGGCGATGTCGGTAAGATACTCGACCTCGGATCAGTATGTGTGGGATTCAATTCCTGGGCTCTCCCGTCACTGACATCGCTTTCTAGTTATGAAACTGACGTTATAATTAGCTTCATTAGCTTTATTTTGCTTTAACTAGAGTAACTCAAACATAGCACTAATATCTTAAACGACATAATTTCAAAATACTCTACTTCTACATTGATTGTCATTGTAATTCTCATTGAGAGCATTTAGAGAGCAGAAAGTTTTTGCTTGCTCACAGAAATCAGATGCTGTACGACGAACATACCATCAGCTACCTGAATTCTTCATGTGTGCCTGTAGACTTGCTGCCTTCATAGCTGAGGTGTGATAAAGGTTTAGAGAAAAGGTTTAGATTTACCTGCATGGTGACTCATGTAATGAATGCTGAGGTGAAAGGAACGTTTATATTACCTGCATTGTGACTCATGTAATGAAGGCTGAGGTGAGAGAAAGGTTTAGATTTACCTCCATGGTGACTCAGGTGTTGAATATTCAGGTGAGAGAAAGGTTTAGATTTACCTCCATGGTGACTCAGGTGTTGAATATTCAGGTGAGAGAAAGGTTTAGATTTACCTGCATGGTGACTCAGGCACTGATGATTCGGGTGAGATGGCGAGGGAGAAGTTGGTGTAGCCGACAAGACTCGAGTCGTGTGTGTACTTGTAGAGTTGTTTGGGCAGAAAGCTCGATGTAAATGCTATGAGGAATGCCTGCATGGAACACAATTATACAATATTTACTTCCTAAAACCGATAAGCTCTTTAATGATAGCATTCTTAAGCAAAATGCACATGACACCCACTGCATGCATATGTTTAAATTTATCAGTATATTCCACACCGCTCAATGAATAAAGGACCAGGTACTATGTGCACTTTTAATGACCGATAACTAGTGAAATCCAGTGAACCCTAATAAATTATTTTCCTAGGAAAGTTGAGCGGAAAACAAAACTTCGAATCTAATTAATTAGTTAGCGATTGCTACAAGTCGTGATGCCAATGATATAAGCTTAGATGATCAGTCCATTACATCGTCAATCAGCCTACACTAATGCCTTTATATTAGTCGTAGATGTACGAATACGGAAAATACGACATACGCTAAGCAGTAAGCACATGATGAAATACATCCGTATAATTAGATACAATGATCTATTAACTAAATATTAAATAGTTAAATTTAATTAATTAATTAATTTGTTATTTCTTGTCGTAATTCTTTCCGGATAACTTAGATCGGTTTTGCTATGAACTAATTAATTTGCACTAATCGTAAATGAATGACGGCAATCTAAAATACCATCAGCGCTTGCTTAGACCTTTATGTGAAATAACTATGTCCTTATAATTTACCGATATGAATTAGTTACAATATGTCTTGGTTTTAAACTAGTATGAATTAGTTATGTCTCAGTTAACACTAGTATGAATTATATATGTTTCAGTTAACACTAGCATGGATTAGATGTCATAGTTAACACTAGCATAGATTAGATGTCTCAGTTAACACTAGCATAGATTAGATGTCTCGGTTAACAGCAGCATAGATTAGATGTCTAAGTTAACACTAGCATAGATTAGATGTCTCAGTTAACACTAGCATAGATTGGATGTCTCAGTTAACACAAGCATAGATTAGATGTCAGAGTTTAGTGTAATATCGCTATTAATATGCTTTACGTTGCTGACGACTGAGAGTTGTGCGAGAGTGTCGAGTATGGTGAACCACACGCCGATGTCCCTGCACCTCTCAGCCACGGGTCGTCTCGTCTCACACACAAACTTCTGCGCGTCCAGTCTAATCTCTATCCAGTTGTTGAGCAGAGCGAACAGTGGCGCCAGTGGAAAAGCAGCGACGAATATCGTTATGAACCCGAACTGTAAAACTGCGCGCAAAGAAGAGATCCGGTTAATTAGAAAGCTACATGTAAATCATACAATACAGTCGATTCAATGTATATTGCTCTCAAAAACAACAAGAGAGGTTCTTTGATAGCTCATCTGACAAATTAAGAGAGAATGCTGTTACTTGATTGTACGTTGTAAATGTTGATAAATGAATCTTTTATAAAATAGAATTCGCAATATTCAAACATTACTTTTTATTTGTCTTAGCAGGCTTATTAATGAAATAGTTCACGTTAGGTTCTCCGTATTCAAATCTGTAATCGAGCCGTCATGCAATTCTAACCCTTTTTCCTTCATCAAGCTCTTCAGTTAATAAATTAAATAAAAATTTGTCGCCAAACACTTAAATAAAGGTTATCACGAGTAGTACATAAGTACATTTCATATTCACATTATGGCTACACACATTTGCATTGAAACACATCAAAGGTCAGATAGAAGTTAGTACACCTCCGTTATTCACGATAAGAAGAATAATAATATATAAAAGACACATAATTATCTTATGACGGCTTATAGGCCTATTCTTCTAGCACGTGGACAGTAGAGATGAGTATCAGGCAGTCAGACCAGCATGTTCAGTATCAATTCTTGTATTGAATATAAAATCTTACATATACTATCAAATTACGGAGATAGGATTTAAAACCTGAGTAAATTGTTATTTATTTAAATTCGTTTGCTCTATGACACGTTTTGCTGAATATTCAGTTAGATGTGTAGATTTGTCTGATCAGTTATTAATCTATCCTTAAATGTCGCTATAGTATAACAATAACATATTATAGCGAAGAACTCGACATAAAGCCTCTTGTATATTTTGACGACCGAATCCATGCATGTAGATCATAGATGTTCCACGGATCTGCGATATATTTTCAGCCACTTATTAAAGTTTTCTTATGAATTACACCAGCCTTTGCTTTGAAATGTACGGTTTCATAGATAGCTAATGTTCTCCTTTTTTCGATGTTTCTTTTCCATCAAGCATATGCGAAGCACCAAACCTCACTTTCTCTGTTTCCATATATCTCTGGACTGCTTTTCTGGATTTTGCACCGTTTTTAGCCATTTTGTTCGTCGGCTAGGATTTTTCTCAATGGTGCTCGTTAATTCCGTTGACGACAGTAGTACTCTAATTGTTGTTGTGACATGGTTGAAGTTAATGTATATCAGATAGACAACATGATTCTTAAATTAAAAGCAAGATCTTAATGAAATAATCTATGAGAAAATGCTTTCTTGAAGCAGCAAACAAAGTAAATAGTAGAGGATCAAATTCTGAAACCTTTCAGGTTTCAACAAAACCTTTAAATAAATGAGAGACGATTAAGACAGGAATACTAAATGACTAAAATATTATTTGAATAAAAATACTTTAATAGACTATAATTTGAATAAAAATAATTTAATAGACTATAATTTGAAAAAATAACTGTCCTTACCCATCTCAAGGTACTCCGCGAAAAGACCTTCGTTCTCTATCAAATAGTAATCTTTCTCCCAGCGCCGAGTCATCTCTCCATCACTGATTTGTCCTGACCTCCAGTGGTGGAAGGCGCTTTTCAATTTCCTTATAACAAATAACTGAGGTGTTAGTCAGTATGCGAGTCAAAGTTAAGCCAAAATTCAAAATCGTTTTTCTATTGATATTAATCAAAACTTTTATTATTTATATGTAAGGAATGTCGTATAATTCACGGAATAAAATACTAGAGGAACATATCGGTTCAGCATGTGTAAACTAAAGCATATCTACTTCAAGTGATCTCCTCATTGCAAAATAAATTCAACATTTTAGTAACAGTTCTGTTTTGTTAGAGAGTAGAGAGGAAAACACATAGAAAGAACCAGTGTTGATGAACGCGATGCCAAATTAGTCCGAATATTTCTTAATAGCAGCTGATTTTTAGAATTCCAGGAATACTTGACCAGTTTTATGATAATTTAGTAACACGTATTCTAAAAATAGAGTTCCAGTGGACTCAATTTGTTTTAAGCAACCCATCGATCCTCTTGGTTAAGCTATTGGCACTGACCTCGACGATTTCATGAATAATTGAAGTTTTACAATTTCATTTATGTTTCATTTCTAAGGTCAAACAATTGGCTAAGTACTTAACCATTTTCAATGCAGGAAATATAATTTCATATACAGATGTTATTCAAACTTCAGACCTGATAATACAAGGAATAGGTGAAGTATTTTAGTCATATATAAAGATGCGCGAAGATTAGCAATCAAATAGATAAGGAACGGATACAATACTGAATAGCAAAGGTAGAGAAATGGAGCGGAAAATAGGAGAGAAACGCTTTGCATCATAATTCAAAACGTTATAATACAGTAAGATAATACAATAGAAGGATCATATACCAATAGCATGTTATACATAAAATAGCAATTGATTACTAGATAGACACTGTATATACTCACGGGATAACGACCTCTTGAACATTACTGATGATTTGTTTACCGACCATTATAAATGCGCACTGTTGAGCCAGCTCCGCAAAACAACTTCCAGTCTGACACTGTCAGAAATAATGAAATCGTTTTCAGCATTTGTTTATCCATATTGTAATTAAGACGGATCAAGTATTACGTTTTTGGAGCTAGTACTTTAGTAGCAGAAAGTTCAAACTACACATTTAATTCAAATACTAATAGGCCTAATTAGTATTTAAAATAATAAATATTTAAAATACTAATTATGGCCAAATTAGCATGCCGATTTATTCATCAACTTAAATAAATGGAATATTACTTCTTTATTAGTCGCATACAAAGTTTGTTCTGTTGACCTCTAAATAAAGTCAAATTAAGTTTTTCTCAATCAGATTCAACGAGTATAATTATTAAGTTTTCTATATTGTTCGACACATTTTAACACATACAAGTAAGTTTAATTGAATCCAGCTTATTATTTTGCTTTTCAGCTGATAAAGCCTTTCCATTTAAACACATAGAATCGTAAATCGTCGTTTAATCGTCGTCACTTGCAAGAATTCCTTGCTATATTATATGGTATCTGAATTTTAAAATACATATACAAGCTGGATAAACCAAGCACAATCATATTAATTACTATTCTCCCATTCAAAAGAACAGCAAATAATATCTGTGCTCATATGATTTTGAGTATCCCATCTTTAGATATACGTTTACTTAAATTCTTTGAACAAACCTCTTCTTGTCTTAAACCAAAGAAAGTATTGTAATGACCAGGAATCCCAGCAAATCTGAAATACACAAAAGTTCAATTACGTCATTCACCATTGATCGTACCAAATCAACCGTTAAATCACCGTTAACCGCCATTGATTGTACCAAACAATTGAACTGACTCAGTTCTATCGCGCAGCAACCAAAGAGCTTCTCAAGTGTAGAAGAGCAGAACGATGATGTTACATGTATATGACCGTAACTGAAATGCTGAAGTCTAGATCTATGAATCAACTCACACCGTCGCCTAGAAATGAAAGAACTGCGGTCAAACTAGACTGAGTCATCACTTTGTCTAACTGTTGATCCAGTCAGTCTAATCAACCAAAATTGATCCAGTCAGTCTAATCAACCAAAGTTGATCCAGTCAGTCTTGATCCAGTCAGTGTAATCAACCAAAGTTGATCCAGTCAGTCTAATCAACCAAAGTTGATCCAGTTCTCCAGACCAAGAGAACCATGCTCCAAACAGTCTTAGGGCCTCTGAGATCAGAGTGGACGTCTTAGTAACCACCCCTCGGATGAGTCTCATCGGTTAGGATGCTGCTTTGATAGCTCAGATTCAGCTCAGATCATTATTCTTAGCCCGAGCAACGCTCTAAATAATCTCGTGGTCCCTGAGATCAGAGCGATGTCCATATCATGTGATGATGTCACACCAATACCATCTGAGTGTGATGCAATCTGGCCAATAAATGTTTTTGAATAGCTCAAATATTTTTATTGATTTCTACAAAGAGATCTTTAAGATGTCAATGTAGCTTCATCGCTACTTGTGAAAGAATCAATTTTGCTTTAGAATTACAATAGGAGTTCTAAATTAAAAGTAGTTCACGCCTTCCTCACAGTTTTCATTTAGTTACGATAGTATAATTTTTTCAATCTATAGAACATAAATGGTATGGACAAGGTGTAGCTTTTGTGAAGGGATTAACTTGTTGATCTATGGAGTGCTCTATATGGAGAATGAAAGCAGACTCTGAATATTAATATATAGCTTCGACCTAAAAATTTGTAAAATACAGAAAGAGCGAGAGAAGAGAGACAGTGAGAGACTAAGAGATTATAGTATATGCTAAGCATAATTAGCACATATTAATGTAGAAGCTTGGTCAAAGGATGCTTTGCCATAATATGCTTCAGAAATTTAAAACTGGGGTTAAACCAGGCATTGCCCTCTCGCTAGTGTTCTACCCACAGCTCCGGCCAAGGTAAGTATTCCTACTAACAATTTATTTCACGCTCCATAGTGATTACTTTTTCCCTCCATAATAATTTAATTCCTTTACAAAAATGTATGGTTTGTCCAGATATTTATGTAGCCTTTAGCTTTAGATAAATATGGCTTTTGTTGTTGTCTCCCTTTGCCTTCCTCAGTTCTTGCATAGTCACTTCTGACCACAAGTATAGCTTACGATTGATCTATTCCTCATCGGCCCGAACATACTTCGGGATTAACACACCCCAGCCTTACAATTTTTAAAAGAAAAAGCTAAAGCTGTTTATAACTATCTTCCAGTCTCGAAACACATGTTATTACTATAAATTAGTATTATAGTTTGCTTTATATGTCTGCATGCAGATAGTGTAATATTCTTACTTTCCTTTAAAGAATCCTACATATATGATGGCTGAATAAAAGTTGACGAATTGGAAGACGAAGACCTTGAAAACTAGTTGATCATCATATTCTGATTGAGTTCTGTGCATTTCTGCAGAAAAACAATAGACCTAATTATTTCTTTATTTTCTGGAATAAAAATAATTTTAATTAGATCATATGGACTTCAGTATTCCAGTACTCTCTTTATCGACCTGTCAAATAGAATGCAATGCACAATCCTAATAATAATCGTTTCTCTCGCTCGTTTGAGTTTTTCACTGTTAAAGAATCTAGAGGACTATGATCTATTTGATTATAGTCCTCAGAGCATCTACGAAAGGATCTTTTAACTTAATAATAAGCAACTTTATAAATTGACCGCTGTATAGAAGTCTAAATGAAGACACAAAGAGTGATAGTGAAAACCTTGGTTTGGACCACGCTATTATATGGATGTGAAACATGACCTTAAGGAAGGAAGATATTAGGAATCCAGAGGCATTGGAAGTGTGGATTTGGAGAAGAATGGAGAGGACTAGCTGGTCTCAAAAGGTTAAAAATGAGGAAGTTCTGGAGAGAGTTGGTACAGATAGACAGTTGATAAATGTATTAAGAAATAGGTAGAAGAGATGGATAGGACACATTCTAAGGGAGGAAGGTCTATTAAGAGAGGTCATAGAAGGTGGAATGGAAGCAAATAGAGGAAGAGGCCGAGATTAGGTATGCTAGATGATTTAAAGACTCACTCATATGTGGACATGAAGAGGAGAGCGGAAGAGAGAAGAGTGGAGGCGTTATATTATTTATATACTATGGACCTGCCAGTAGGCAGTATACTAAGAGAAACTATGAGAGAGTATATCATGCTAGAAGTATGTGCTGACGTCTAGCAATAGTCGTTTTTAAATTTGAACTAGTTCGAATAGTTAGAAGAGGACATATCTAATGCTGAAATTACTAAGGGTAACAATGAAACACGATATTTCAAACGATCTCAATAACGCACAACTCTAAGCCTACTCTCAAAATACGTCATAAAAACGTAAGATTAGTTCACATCCTCACGAGAAGCAACAGTAAAATGACTTTCTGAATTTATTTACTTAGACGACAAACTCAACTTTCCTCCTATCCAGCTCTTCTGATATCTTCCTGATATCCTCCTTCTTTAAGGTCCATGTTTTGTATCATATAATAGCATGGTCCGTGCCAAGGCTTTCACTATGTGTTTCTTTGTGACATTCTTTAAACTAGTAGTTAAAAGTTCTTTCCTATTACCGATGGCATATTTCGCTTGTGCAATCCTACTACATATTCGTATCTCAGTCACACATTTTCCATCACGTGCTAAAGTATGATCCAAATATTTGAAATTCATTACCTGTTTCAATCTCGTACCATTTATTGCAATATAGACTTTACTCCACCCCTATATCATATAATACACACTTACTGCACTCCTGTAGATAGTAAACATTCAACCCCATTCGTATATCAGATAATAGACACTCACCCCACTCGTTGATCTTGACAGCGAGTTTCTCGTAGAGTTTTCCCATGATTAGGATTACGACGAGATTAAGAATCGATGAAGATATGAGACCAAAAGTTGACTGGACCATATCTTTGGTCGACGCGGACTTATCCCTCTTGATTCCAAGCAGGAACGGTATCATGACGCGATACAGTATGACCGCCACTATGAATATGATCACTATTACCACCTGTTGTAGATCACCAGGCATGCGAAATATACTGATCGGTGAAATTTAACGGATTACACTGATTGCGATCTCTCTTTCTCCATAGACACATGCAAGTCGCAAGTATATTATTGGAATATAAATCTTCCGGCAGTGGAAACTTCGCAACGTCCCTGACATCGCATGTTGATGTTGGATGTTGGAAGGCTTTATATATCATGAACCTGCCAGTAGGTAGTGCACTAAGAGAGAGAGAGATATATATAAGCAGGAGAACAGGATTGAGTAAATAGAATTGTTTTCTCAGGGAATGACGCCCCTGCCCAGTTGGAAGAAGCTGAGAATCGCATAGGGAACCCACCTCGTCATAAGCAGAATCCCCCATGAATAATGGTATATCAAAAGGAATGTTAATGATGATTTAAAGACCCACTCGTATGTCGACATGAATAAAAAACCTAAGATAGAGATGAGTGGAGGCGTTATATATCATGGACCTGCCAGTAGGCAGTGCACTTAAAGAGAGATAAATATATAATATCTCCATTTTTAGTTTCACTAAAAAGCCGTAAAAGCTTTATAGAGTCTTAGCTATCAGTCACCCGGCTATATTTATGGTTATTGCCACTGCGTTATCACTGTTTTAATTGCAAGACGTAAAATTGTGATATGAACTCTATTTTTCAGTAAAATTAAAGACTATTTCAATTAATGGTGACTACTTTTTAGAAACATTTAATATGATAGCTTGCCTACCGCAACTACATGTATATGCATGTATTGGCTGGAGCCAGTGGCGAAGTCGGTAAGATACTCGAACGTGGATCAGAATGTGCGGGGTTCAAATCCTGGGTTCGCCCGTCACTGACATCGCTTTCGAGTGAGGAAACTGACGTTAACCTTAGCTGAACAGGCTGTATTTACTAACAGAAGAACTATTACGATGAGTTATCGTTTTCAATTATGCATGTGTGGCGCAATCGAACTCACTTCAGGCATCTACTGAAATAAGATTTTATCAGCACTGCCATCATATGTAATGGTTTCCTTCAAATTATTCAGAAAAAAGAAACAAAATTTTGTTAGGTTTTACTAACCAACTTCATAGATTCTTTTATGTTTTTACATTCTAATAGAAAAAACTCCTATCAAATTTAACTTTTTAAACAGATCAATGTAGAATTGCTTACATTATTATAAGTTTGTTTTAAATTTTATTATCAACATCATCATCTACCCTTTAATATCAGTTTAACTACAGTCGAGGAAAATTCTATAAAAATAAACAATAAAATTGCGACAAAAATATAAAACAAAATTAAAATATTCAAGACTTCCTTTGGGTATAATTATTGAAGTCAGACTACAGAGCTGTGTATGGAAGATAAATCCAGATCTTAATCGCACAAATTTTTCTCTCTCTCTCTCCCTCTCTCTCTCACCATAATCCTACCATAAAAAGCAGAATTCCAAGTCCAGTGATCATCCTATTTATTCGCTTTCTCTTTGGGAAGACGGGCTCTTTGACGCCTGTCACAGGGTTGTAGTCATACTCCACACATTTCTCTGCGAATGCTGGTCGCGGCGGTTCCTGAAATAATAAAGAAGTAGTAGACGATTTAATTCATAGACCAACAAAATTATCTCATAACAGCGGCGCAAAGTCTATTAAACAAAACATCGCTGATATGGTTTCTGCCTAAATTACGCTAAATATCAAAATTTTATTAATTAAAAATATAATAATTAGCGAATTGACAATATTTTGAACTAATAATGGGTTAAGTTTATTGAAGACTAATCACCATATATGAATAAAGATCTCGAATTGATCTACATGTAATTCAGAATAACTAAACGCCCGCATCGTCACAGCTTTAAAAAATCAATGTAAACGATGCAACAATCTTACTCAATGCAGTGTATGATTGTACCACACTTGTATGATTGTACCACACTTGTATGATTGTACCACACTTGTATGATTGTACCACACTTGCATATACGTGAACAGGCATAATGACAAACGTAATAACAGTGAGATAGATGACAAATAGACAGATACACAGACTTCTGAAAAGACAGATAGACAGACGGATAAGCATCAGGACCTCTTCCTCCACTATGTCTGTGCAGTCCCACTCATAGGAGAGCTTAGCAGAGTTTCTCTTCCAGTACTCTAGAAAGCTCACAGCTGAAAGTAGAAAAAGTATTGCATGAATTACCACAATGTTATCACAGGCTTCATTAGGGTCTAGTGTATGATTAAATCAAAATCCAAGCAGTGCAGAAAATCACTGCAAAAAAGTAAATATAGATAGCTAACAACGATCCATTTAAATTAAATCAATTCCTGCCTCATTATTGTTCTGAACTCTTCCTCTGTACATTTCAGTCGTTGCACCAACCTTGAGGATATTCGGTTGAAGTACCGCACCTCAGCAATACAGGATATGCTTTCTTCAGGTGACTTCACTCTATTACTCTAAGTATCAAAGGGCATGAAGGCCTGAACGATGAAATGACTAGGGAATATTAATTAGTATCTAAGACAACTTATAGAAGGTCGTCTATTCTTGTATTACAAGACAATACTTACCCCAGAACGACATGAAGATAGCGAAGAACACTGTGCCCGGGTTATCTATGTAAGAGGCCAGCTTGAACCACGTGCACTTATCTGAGAGTATCCAGCTCGGGCAGTTGTCACAGAATGGACACATCTTAAGCTGAGAATTACAGGCTTCCTGTCTAAAAGCCATAGAACACATATCTTATGGTGAACGTCTGAGAAGCAAGGTGCAAGATGTGTAGCATCATACATTGACACTTAAGTTTCACATCCAACCGTCTCCAGATCTCCGTGCTTGATATCAGCGTATTATAGCATCTCTACTCCAGAATGTAACTGAAAAGCTTAACCTGTGTGCGTAAAAGACGGCCAAGGTTATAGCGCAAAATCTAAGGGGCGATATTTTACAAAGCACAATTCAATTTAATTAAACCTTAGAGCTTTAATGAGATCAATTACTATGAAATGAAGTTCTCTTTATTGAACTTGGAACAGACGGCTAATAATATTACTATCCATAAATCTGCATTAGATGGATACCGTAGATTGCAACCAGTGTAAAAAGACAATGTGCTAAAAAACTTTTGCGGTTATTCCAGCTATAAAGTGCACTAGAACGTCAGATGACAATGATAACATAATATAACATAATAACAATTTGAGAGATACTGTCGCCTAAGACAACATCGAGTATTATAAGACAAATTCGAGCCGGTGAGCTAAAAGAAGGTCCGAACCTGTGCAACTTCCAAAATCCAGAAACTATTATTTTCAGGCTCATTGCATTCGTAGTTACAACTTACAAGGAAATATTTTGTTAACATAGAAACCGAAGCTTATTTTCACACTTTTACTCTTGTCAGATTCCAATTCCAAACAGAGTCCTGAGTCTGTGGCGAAGTTTTCACGTCCAAATTGTTTAATGAAATAGCATTGAAGTATAGACGTGTGGTTTTGTGTTTCGTGATATTTTCAATTAAAATTAAGATGACGCAATATGACATCATCCAGTTATCAATCTTACGTTGCGTCTTATTGAGTCCACGATATATATGTCATCAGTGAGTTGTAATACAGCTTCTAAGCTCTTTGTTAGTCGGCCATCAATAACGTAGAATCTTTGAAAAATTAAAATGTCTTATATTATATTAATAATGTATGTAAATTTTATAAATTTATATCTAGTAAATTTATATTTAGTGCTGTTTAAATTTAAAATGTTATCTCCGATTAAAATCGAGCATAGACTCACGCGGCAGTGTCTGGACCAAATATGACTCCAAATATACTGACAAGGAGACCTACAATAGCGGCAGGCAGCAGCCAGGCCGTGTAAAAACCTGGACATAAAGCAGGGTGTGTTCATGTATTAACATAAATTAGTATTGTATTGTTAGAAAATGGCAATTGCAAATTAAGCCAAGTTTTTTTATGTACTATGTAAAGCTCTCGGAAAATGTTTGTTTCTCTTTATATAGCAATTTCCTAAAATCAATTAAAACAGACGCTCATCGAAAATTACACTACGAAATTTATTGAATGAGACGGACCACAAGTGCAAATAGAAAGGTGGCATAACGCCCTAGTCTCAGCATGAACCCATCGTAATATGTGGGTGTTCGTGTAGAGATAGGGGTGTAACCCCTGCACGCTAAACACACGTGTATTTACACTCTGTATAGCGTTGTGATATTACACCCCTACCTCTACACGAAACACCCAGTCTCTCACACCAGTGCCATCAATAGATAAAGAACTAATGATGACCTAGAACTGTTGACACACCTAGCCAGGCGAAGTAGATAGCAATCTTTTCACCGAAGTATTCTCTAATGTGGCCGATGGGCTGATAGCGGTACCACCTCCCCCATCCCGCCCAATAATTGTACAGAATCTGTCTGGGGTTTAAGTCCCTCTCATCTTCACAAGAATCAGCCGGAGCGTTGTGATCACCCTGAATACGTAGTATACGAACAAACGCTTGGAACAGTGCATACAGTGCATTATCAATGCCACAAACTAGTATAAAACACAACGGTAATAGATAGACAATTATCTATATACCAACAAATCAAATAACAGTACATGATCACTATTGTGCTCCTAATCAATCATGTTCACTGACTGGAGCCAGTGGCGAAGTCGGTAAGATACTCGACCGCAGATCAGTAGATGCGGGGTTCAAATCCTGGGCTAGCCCGTCACTGACATCGCTTTCGAGTGAGGAAACTGACGTTAACCTTAGCCTTTTTAGCTTTACTTGATCACTCAAGTTCACTTGATCACTCAAGTTTACTTGATCACTCAAGTTCACTTGATCACTCAAGTTCACTTGATCACTCAAGTTCACTTGATCACTCAAGTTCACTTGATCACTCAAGTTCACTTGATCACTCAAGTTCACTTGATCACTCAAGTTCACTTGATCACTCAAGTTCACTTGATCACTCAAGTTCACTTGATCACTCAAGTTCACTTGATCACTCCAGTTTACTTGATCACTCAAGTTTACTTGATCACTCAAGTTTACTTGATCACTCAAGTTCACTTGATCACTCCAGTTTACTTGATCACTCAAGTTTACTTGATCACTCAAGTTTACTTGATCACTCAAGTTTACTTGATCACTCAATTTACCTTGATCACTTAAGTTGACTTGATCACTCATGTTCGCTTTATCACTCAATTCACCTTGATCACTCAAGTTTACTTGATCACTCATGTTCGCTTGATCACTCAAGTTCACTTGATCACTCAAGTTTACTTGATCACTAATGTTTACTTGATCACTCACGTTCACTTGATCACTCAAGTTTACTTGATCACTAATGTTTACTTGATCACTCACGTTCACTTGATCACTCTTGTTCACTTGCTCTTCCATGCTGACTTGATCACTCGTGTGTATTATTTGCACACGTCAAGTCACGTGATCTTAATCACATGGGTTAATGTGAGATTGCAAGGCTAATGTGTTAGCTCGCTTTCACTGATGACTTTTCCCTGACATGGTGCCTAAAGGTCAAGGCTCTTGAAGCTCAACCTGATTCTCTCTTACAGTTTCCTTGAACGAGAAAGCTGTGTCAAACTCCATGTACTTATAATAAGTCTCCATTCTCTTTCTCTCTCTCACTCTCTCTCTCCCTCTCTCTCTCTCTCTCTCTCAAAGTATTCTACAAATTACCAAGTTAATAGTCTGCATTAATGCTCAATAAAATACTCCATAGACCAATTCATTGAATGCATCATAAAGACCCGGTTCTAAACGTAAAGCCTAACTAATAATATACGATTTTTTTCGGTTGCCACAAATTTGAATTCTTTAGGATTAAACAGAGAGAAATTGCCTAATAAACTTACTCTAATATATGTTATATGTATAGATTACTATACATATAATATATATTATATGTAGAGATTCTTCTAAGTTCACTGTTTAAGCTTCTATATTTCCTTCGGCCATGACTGGTGTCAATACTTTTCCATTTCCTCCTTTCATCCATTTTGTCTAGCATCTCGCTTGTGATCCAAGGTATTTTTTAGCTGTATTTGCTTTAAGAAAGCCACAAAAGAAGTTTATGGCTTTCTTAAAGCAAATACAGCTAAAAAACCTTGGATCACAAGCGAGATGCTAGACAAAATGGATGATAGGAGGAAATGGAAAAGTATTGACACCAGTCATGGCCGAAGGAAATATGGAAGCTTAAACAGTGAACTTAGAAGAATTACAGACAAAGCAAAAGATCATTGGTGGAGTGAAAATTGTGATGATTTAGCAGAATATGATAGAAGAAGGAGGTCGGATTTATTATACCAGGAAGTCAGTATATTAACAAGAACCGATAAGAAAAAGAAAGGAGATGCAAAGAACATCAGTATAATGGGTAAAGATGGGGAATTGTAGACAGAGCTGGAAGAAGTAAAAGAAAGATGGAGAGAATATGTAGAGGAATTGTATGATAAGGCTGGGAAACCAGTTCAAGAGGATTTTAAAATAGAAGAAGAGAATATCATA